>SZWC01008019.1:3621-38298 GCA_023375785.1 Penium margaritaceum
CTGCAAGCCACCCCTCGCTATCGCGAGGGCTGGCCGGTGGCCAGCCACCCGCTGGCTACCGGCCGGCCGGCGGCCGACCGGTTGGGTGGCCGGCGGCCGGTCAAGTGGCCGGCCGGCCACCCGCCGGCGAGCCATCGGCCGCCGATCGAGCTGGTGGCTCGATCGGCGGCCAAGAGGCCACGAGGGCCTCGAGGGCGAGGCCTCGTGGCCTCGTGCCCTCGCCCCCCCTCGCCCTCCTTGCAAACGAGCAAGAGAGGACGAGGGATAGGGGGAGCGAGGGTGAGGCAAAATCTACTGGCGCGAAATCGCCAGCGTGCCTCGCACGCGACGATTTCGCGCCAGAACGACAAAACAAAACTCGAAGTTCGTTTACGACGAACTTCGACGTAAAACAAACGGAATAACTCGTGCGAACACACGAGTTCGAGGTAAAAACCCCCGGTTTGGGTCCCAAAACCAGGGGTTAGGTAAAAACGGAAATGGGCCTCCGGAGACTCGAAATATTCGAGTCTCCCTGCTCTGGGTCGTTGATGACGATTGCCCCTCAGTCTTGCGAAGGGGGTAAACCCCTGACGCGGACTGAGAACGCCATTCTGCGAACTCCGACGACGACTTCAGAGCAGGAGCTGGAGACACGCCCGTTACACATAGTGACACAAGATTGGGCAGTGACACTCGCACCTCCTTGATTGCGGTGGCTACACTGGAGTAGTGAACATGCAAATGCATGCTCCAATTGGCATTTTTCCTCTGGGAGGTGAGGGGTGGTGACCACCGTATACTATTGTGGGTAGACAAGAGATGGTGGACACCACGATGATAGGATGCATGAGGACAGAGAAACATGATAATAGGAAGAAGTACCATAAGAAGTTGGCTATCCATGAGTGGGTTGGTAGGAAGAGCCGTGTGGTGAAGATTGCACCAGTGTGTGCCAAGGTACGATTGGTGGAGTTGGCGCTACAAGAGGAGAAGGTTCCACATATTTGCAAGCAAAGTATGCCTAGTGAGCGCACATGAAAGGAAAAGCACAGGAATCATCATCAGGTCCAAAAAACCACTCCGCAAAGTGCTTTTTCTGCCCAAGCTTCCAACAAGTAACTAAACCAGGTACTAGAAATCTGTAGAGGAAACCACCTTCTCATTCCGTTGTCCTTCACCTTGTCTAGAGCCTCAACCACCACCCTTGTTGCGCTCAAAGAATTGTGAGGCTGCTGCGACACCAAAGGTGGATGATGAGGTGGAGTGAAGGTAGAGGAGATGATGGATTAGGCTATGTACCAAGTATACATTGGCAGTTTCATCAATGCATGGAGATTTGGTTCAACTAAACAATGAGGGCACTTTGAGCTACAGGCCTACTAACAGTTTTTCACTAACAGATGAGAGAATGCACCAACGGAATCGGCTGTTACTTGGTGGATGATATCAACATTGTAAGTGCCAGTATTCGTATTTAGGTCACGAGGATCAGCAGTGATGGGAGCTCCAACAGTGTGACCAGATCCAGAAGGACCGAGGACCAAAGGAGAAACTACATGAGGATCATGCATGTGATATTAATCTTACACCTTTTTTTTCATGTGTTCAAGCAGTGAATTGATTCCCCCCAAAAGGGAAGGAAATAGTGGAAACAAAGTGAGACTGTTACATATCAAAGTCACGCTGAGGAGAGGGTGGTAACCGCAAGGGCGCAAGCTGTAGCATCGGCTGTTTCTATGGCAATAGCATTGTAACCTTGGGTCGTGTGTGCACCCTTAGAGGAGGCAGAGGTGGAAAAAGCACTAGTGGAGGACATGTCAGTGACAGTAGCATCAGCAACATCAGCATCAGCAGCAGCAATAGCAGTGCCAACAGAAACAGAGGCTACAGGAAGAGTGGAACGGCACATTGACTATGTCAGTAATGCAATCTGCAAACAGAAAAGGATCACTGTTGTGAAGTCTGGATTGTTATTCAACATCATGCTGTAGGTCCCATCCAAGTTGCAACTTTGCCTGGAGTGCAACACATGCCTCGTCGTCAACTAGCACAATGACAAGGCAACCACTCTATAAGATAAATAGAGTGGTTCCTTAGTGGCCATAAAGAATGAGGAAGTCTTGAGTTAAGAAATGGCCTGTGTACAGAATGGTGGAGCACCATGTCAAGTACGTAAAAGGAGTTCAAGGATGATACAAACCAAAAAAAAGGAAATTTTTTAGGCTCACCACTCCACATGCTCAAGTTGGACAAAGAAAAGTGGAGGCACAGCTGCTTTAGCTAATGCCATTATATTAGACAATATAGATGAGTTTGAAACAGGAAGATATAGGCACCCTATAAGAGTGGCTACAACGAGAGAAGCCAGATTTGTAGTTGTGAAGATGTGGGTGCCAGGGTTATGGATTTGTAAAGTAATGTGACTGTATAGGAAATTGCAGTCACGGTTGTCATAATAGTTGTTGCCTTAACACGTGTAGTAGCTGACACTTGTGTGGCTATGTTTGCTTCCTCCACAACTACTAGCCATAGAGAGACTAAAGTAGCAAACTGGTTCGAACTGGCTGCGAGCTGGTGCAAACTGGTTGTGAACTGGTTGCAAACTGGTGTGAACTGGCGGCAAACTGGTTGCAAACTGGTTCGAACTGGTGTGAACTGGTGCGAATTGGTTGCGAACTGGTGCGAATTGTTGCGAACTCTTGTGAACTGATTGTGAACTGGTACGAACTCGCTGAGAACTGGTTGAAAACTGGTGCGAACTGGTTGCAAACATTTGCGAACTGGTTTTGAACTGGTGCGGACTGGTTGGGAACTTGCTGCGAACTGGTTGCGAACTGGTTTGAATTGGTTGTGAACTGGTGCTAAGTGGTTGCGAACTTGTGCATACGGGTTGCGAAATGGTGCGAACAGGTTGCGAACTGATGCGAACTGGTGCAAACTGGCTGCGCACTGGTTGCAAACCGGTGCGAACTGGTTGCGAAGCAATGTGAACTGGTTGCGAACTGGTTGCGAACTGGTGCAAATTTGTTGCCACCTGGTGCGAACTGGTTGTGAACTGGTGCAAACTGGTGGGAACTGGCTGCGAAATGGTTGCGGAATGGTGCGAACTGGTTGCGAACTGGTGCGAACTGGTTGCGAACTGGTGCAAACTGGTTGCAAACTGGTTGCGAACTGGTGCAAAGTGGTTGCGAACTGGTGCGAACTGGCTGCGAAATGGTTGCGAACTGGTGCGAACTGGTTGCGAACTGGTGCGAACTGGTTGCAAAGTAGTGCAAACAGTTTACAAACTGGTGCGAATTGGTTGCGAACTGGTTGCAAACTGGTGCGAACTGGTACGAACTGGTTGCAAACTGGTGCGGACTGGTTGCGAACTGGTGCAACTGGTTGAGAACTGGTGCGAACTGGTTGCAAACTGGTGCGAACTTGTTTCAAACTGGTTGCCAACTGGTGTGAACTGGTTGCGAACAGGTTGCGAACTGGTTGCAAACTGGTAGAGAACTGGTGCAAACTGGTGCCAACTGCTTGCGAACTGGTTGCGAACTGCTTGCGAACTGGTTGCAAAATGGATGCAAATTGGTTCAAACTTCTTGCGAAATGGTGCAAAATGGTTGCGATCTGTTGCGAACTGGTTCAAACTGGTTGCGATCTGCTGCAAACTGGTCGCAAACTGGTGCGATCTGGTTGCGAAGTACTGCAAAATGGTTGTGTATTGGTGCGAACTGGTTGCAAATTAGTGCAAACTGCTTGCGAACTAGTGCAAAACAATTGAAAACTGGTGCAAACTGGTGCGAACTGGTGCGAACTGGTTGCGAACTGGTGCGATTTGGTTGTGAATTGCTTGCGAATCAGTGTGAACTGGTTGCAAACTAGTGCGAACTGGCTGAAAACTGGTGCAAACTGGCTGCAAACTCTTGCGAACTGGTTGCGAACTGGTTGCAAACTGGTTGTGAACTGGTTGCGAACTGGTGCAAAATGGTTGCGAATTGGTGCAAACTGGTTGCGAACTGGTGCGAAATGGTTGCGAACTGGTACGAACTGGTTGCGAACTGGTGCGAAATGGTGCGAAATGGTTGGGAACTGGTGCGAACAGGTTGCGAACTGGTGCGAACTGGTTGCGAACTGGTGCGAAGTGGTTGCGAACTGGTGCAAACTGGTGCGAACTGGTTGCTAACTGGTGCGAACTGGTGTGAACTGGTTGCAAACTGGTGCAAACTGGTGCGAGGTGGTACGAACTGGTTACAAACTGGTGCAAACTTGTTGCGAACTGGTGCGAACTGGTGCGTACTGGTTGCAAACCGGTGCGAACTCGTTGCGAACTGGTTGCGAACTGGTGCGAACTGATTCTGAACTAGGGCAAATTGGTTGCGAACTGGTTGTGAACTGGTGCGAAATGGTTGCGAACTGGTGCGAACTAGTTGCGAACTGGTGCAAACGTTTTGGGAACTGGTGCAAACTGGTTGCGAACTGGTTGCGAACTGGTTCAAACTGGTGCGAACTGGTGCGAACTCGTTTCGAACTGGTGCGTACTGGTTGCAAACTGGTTCGAACTGGTTGCGGACTGGTGCAAACTGGTGCGAACTGGTGCGAACGTGTGCGAACTGGTTGCAAACTGGTGCGAACTGGTTGCGAACGGGTGCGAATCGGTTGCGAACTGGATGAAGGAATATATAGCTTGGGCTAAAAAATGTGCTATTCTTTGAGGAAAGGAGGAGCAGAACATTACAATTTTAGCAGCTCATGCGGTAGGCAAGGATGAAGTATGATGACATTGATGGTGAGCTCTAAGCAATGTGGGAGTAGGGTCTCTTATCGGGCTTTGTCTTGGCTAGTGATGCAGTGGCATCTGCATTTGTGATGGATCATGTCGTAGAGATGTTGTGCCGTTAGAAGACGTCTGGAAATGGTGGTCCAACTCCTCACGCTTCCCCCTCTCAGCGAGGTCGCCATAGAGTGCACCTGGGTGTATGTCCAGGTCGTCGAGACGCTCTAAGTATCTGCTGGTGTCAGCCAAAACCAACCAACTAGTGTTGTTTCTCTTAGCATGTGGTGTTATCGTTCTGTTGCTGATATCACTCACTCGTTTGTTATTGCTATATAGCCAGGTGAGGTGATACAGCGTACAGAACCTGATCTGAACGTCGACGTTTTTGGTGGTCTATGCCAGGCTCTGTTGGCTCTTGTAGCTGCTGTGGTTTCCAACCCTTGTTATATGGTGATGGCTAATAAATGCTGTGGACAAACCCCTATGATTGTAAGGGTTCAATTCACATATACCCAGTTTTCGGATTAAAGTAACTCATCCCCCACGGTCTAATAAAAAAACACCCCAACTACCCATCTGACGCCACGACCACCAGGTCACTAACAACGAAAATGGAAAAAAAGCCATGTCGAGGTACCATGTCATGCGTCGTCACCGCATGACATGGACCACATCCACAAGTATCACAAACCCCAAAATGGCGGGGTTTGTGATACTTCTGGTTGAGGTCTGTGTAAGGTTTGTGGGGAGTTCGAGACTCCCCATGCGTTGAAAGAGCACCTGCCGGGCCGCGCTACAGTGGGGCCCGGCAGGTGCCCCCGGAAAAATAAAACCCAAAACTCGCTGTGTTTAATGGAGAATGAGTTTGTTTGAGGTTTGATACTTCAAACAGAATATTTGTAGTGAAAATCGAAGCGCTTGTTTATTTTTTTGCTGAAGCTTGCTGTCGGAGTTCCGAAGTCCCCGTAGAGATTGAGGGACTCTGGCCGATCGACAATCAGCGACAGAAGTCGGTGGTCGTGGACCTCGACAGCCGTCGATTGAGGTTGCTGTCATCGACGGCTTGCAAGGTGACCGATCAGCGACTTTTGTTGCTGACCGTTGATTGGCCGGACGTCCATGCGCTTTTTGTTCATGCTCGGTCGTCGACGCATGTCGCGATCGAGCATGGAAACAGACTGTGCCTTTCAGTTTTTTTGCCGGTGCTGGACAGATGAAAGTCACACTTTGTGTTTTATGGGTACGCGAGCTATTTCACCCTTATTGCAACCGACTGATGCTAGCAGCTGGTGAGCGGCCAGCTAGTGACGACTACTGATGAATTTCTCTAGCACGGAGTTTTGCATGCCTCGGTTTACTCCAAATGATGTTGATGAGCTATGAAGGTTTTTTACACTAAAGGCTGCTAAAGAAGGGGTGTTTAACACTATTGCTAGGAAGTAGTAGATGATATAGAAGTTGTTATACAAGAGAGAGTGCAATGTATAGGTTCCCACCGCCACATGAGAGTAGTATTGAGTTGTGCAATATGGCACAGTGAGGATGTTGGTAACCTTGCTCCGAAATCAGAAAACAGTCATGGAATGCAAACATGTGATGCTAAGAACATACACAAGAGGTGCAAGCAACCATGGAACAAGAGAAATTGTACATCTCAGTGACTTGGACTAGGGATTGTAGAACAAGCGAGAGTGGGATGTGTGAGACACTAAGCCACAGTTGATGAGGCCAGTCATGCTTGAAAATCACATGGGACCTGCCGTGACCCAGAGGCCGAGCCAAACCACTCAACAACATGTTGCTGGTGATGACTAGCTAGTGCCACCATGAAAAATAGCAGCATGATCCATAGGGAACACCAACGGAGATGCTAAAGAATCACGTTTCATCCAGCATGAAACAAGTTAATCCCAAATCATCTGTGAGTGTATGTGATGCATGCAAGTTTCTCCTATTTCAGTCTAGTCACAAGAAAGCGGCACTCCACAACACTAGTCAGCAAAACCCTAGACCGACTTAGTATCCATCATGCTCTAGTTGGGCAATACCATTTTCCATCGACATATGCTTATATCTTTTCATTCATGCAAAAGCAGATCGGCCTGGCACCTTCCAAGCATCCAATCCCTTTTTTTATTTCCAAAAATCACGTGCATGTGGTTGCATTCAATAGTCATTTTTTTGGTCAACTCCAATATTTGTGGAAGCCACATGGCATGGACAGGACAGTCATGCTACTAACTTTCAAGCTTGCATGCTATTCTTCAACCTCTGTACCAATGAGAAAGTGGTTTATGGAAAACCCTTTGACTTCCACGGTACATGGGATGAGACACGTGAAATTCTCACAAAGACACAAGCGGCAATGAAATGAGGAGCCAACAAGCATTAGATAGAGACCGAATTCAAAGTCAGGGCTCGTGTTCTACCCAGCTCCAATAGAGTCAAGCTTGGAGAATAAGGGTTTGCAAAGCTAAAACCTAAGTGGTTGGGAATGTTTGCTATCAGAGAAATACAGAAAGATTCTCTCACAAAGCTTTGCCTGCCTGTCAACATAGCCATTGACCCAGTTTTCCATGTCATCTTGCTCAAGCTATGGTGAGACCTAAACATGACCTTTCTTGATAGAAAGGTACTCCCACCACCTCTAATACAAGTGGATGAAGATATGTAGTATGTGAACCATGACATCCTCGGACATCCACGATGAGGTAAAATCACAGAGTATCTCCTTAGTGTACGACTACAACACATCAACTTGGATTCCTATGACAACTTGATGATTGCTGATTTTTCCCACCATGACCAACATGTCAAAACACGTCTTGGTGTCAATAGTAAAGAGGGGAGAAGTGCTACATCCCAGAATCACATAATGTCTTGAATTCCATGCGTGGGTATTTTTATCTCTATTTCCATGGCCATAAATGCCACAATGTATGGATTCAATAATTGATAGGCTAAGAGCATTTTGACTAGCTTCCTTACCCATCAACGTTTTTTTTTTCATAAGACTCTAACAGCTTCAACCAATTCACAGAGGATTCAACAGACCTATCTATCACAAATTATACGTATGTTTTTGTACTATTCTTGATGGTGCTAGAATATTACAAAGAAGCGCTTTCATATTCTCAAAACCCAAAACTCTCAAAAGAGTTTTGTCAAGTAACCACTTAAGACCAACAGTCACACGCGTCCTTTGCCTTGAATTACCCAAGACCTCAACTCCATCACATCCTTGCTTTCGCATTCGTGAGTGTGTGCTTTGATTGATTCAAAACTTGTCAAGAAATATAGTTTTACTTATATACGATGTAACTTTTCCATACTTCCCATTTTTTTATGATCCGTAACTGATGGTTTTTCACCATCTATGTTACGTTGTATGTAACAAAATCAGGGAACATTGTTAGGTTCTAGAAGTACATTAGTCCCGAAACTCTGAGAGTGGGTATTTGTGGCCCCACATAAATATATCTCAGGATTTTTCATACTTTTCGGCCAAAAGTAGATTGGCTGCCTATCTCGGCCTCTGGTGTTCAATTTTCCGAGGTGTTGAAAACTGGACGGTGTTGTAATATACCCATTGTTTGGGTCAATAGATCAGCGGTGTCCATAGTCAAAAACAAAAAGACGGTGGTGTCCATAGTTGAAAACGATATTTCAGCCCAATAAAAATGGACAATGATGGTCATATATTCAATACGCATGTACAATGTGATGGAGGCTATGTGGAGAAGAACACTTTGAATGCACTCTGACAGTCATGTATTCAAACAACGTACAGTAGCGTATCTTTGGAGATTGAAACAACCATGCCCATATGTCTCACGGAATTAATACATGAATGCCCATAACGATGCCATGTAGAAAATACACAAAGTACACATAAAACAGTATGATAATATGACAGCTATGCCCATAAACCATATTTCTAACCCCCAAAACGTTTGCAAGATAACGTAACAGTTTGCGACGAAGTCCATTCATGGTGTGCATGGCCTCGGAAAATTCAACCGTGGACAAGATGTCATTGCCGTAGGTTGCGTCCATTTGGCCACCCTTCATTGGCGATTGCACTGTCCTCTTCTGTGCAATGCGCAAATGTCGGCTCCAGCGCAAAACGATAAACGACAAAATGAACCAGAGGCTGTCAAGACTGCCTGTCAACATGTGATATTTGTTTAGGACATGCAGGTCGTTCACGACTGAGTAATTCAAGCGAATAGTGGATACAGTTGTCATGCTACTCCTTTTCGCTCGCACAATGGAAACATGGGTACCGCTGTCATTTTTTTGTGGAATATGGACACCGCAAACACATCGTCTTCAACTATGGACACCTCCTTCTTTCCGTTTACGACTATGGACACCGCGGGTCTATCAACCCAAACAATGGGCACCGCTGCATTTGTGCCCTTTTTAGAACCGACATAACTGTTGTCTTTCATATACTCAAAGGCATTACACTTTCATAAAGTCGCGCCTCGGTATTTGTAAAATCTCCCAACTCATTGGCGAGTTCTCTTGAAGTAACCACTTACAACGCGGCGTCGCAAGCATCACTTGACTTGAGCGTCCAAGATCCAAAATAGGCCTCATTATGTTTCTTACAATCGTACAGATAACCTCAACTTATTCGACTCTTGTCATCAAAGTACACTTACTATTGAATACAGAGTGTTCAGCTGTTCCAATTCCTCAAATTGTCTTGTGCTCAACAAACTTATCCATGTGAACAACCTACGTTCTACTTGGCGTAAAACATGATATCACAGCAAACCAGCAATGTAGGAGTAATGGACACATTGACTACAAGGTGACAACCTCACACAAGTCTTCAGCTCATCTCCACCATTAAGAACTTCAACATTGAACAGAGCAAGCATAGTGGCAACGAGCAATAGTGATTGACAAAGAATCTGGCAATGGAGGATCAGTAGCACGTGTTCAACGTTGCTATCCAGGCAAACCAAGTAGTAGTGATATTGTTTACAGCAAATGGCACAGCATCGATGACATCAACGGCGGATCTGGTGACGGGTCCCTTGGGCTCGGCGAACCCTTTGCCTCCGCCGTTGCCCACTGGGACGACACTTGGCACGATGGGAGGCACTGATTGACAGGCTCACATTCATTAATACCTATGTCGGAAGCTATCAGGGTTCAAGAGCCTCAACACCCACCTTCTCCATCGACTCAATATGGCAACAGAGGAGCTTTGATATGTGCGTGCACAATAAACAGTGTACACCAAGTGAAATATACAACTGTGGAGCAAGCCCCAGGTTCAGCCAGCATGTTAGAGCTATTCGATCATGCAAATTCAAACGGACCAATGGTTCAAATGTGCTAGAAGAGTTCGGAGGTGTACGTCACCACTGCTGTAGTCAACAACGACAAAAAGAAAATTGACCTTGCAGCCTCGCTTTTTGTACATGACCAATCCCTCATATCCACACACTATTGAAACAATGTTCACCAGAAAATACCATACCAAGTAAATTTCAAAGAAGTTCTCTAAAACATTTGTTATGACCATTGCAACCTTCCACGAATCTTCCCAAATATCCGAACTTTCACCATCCGTAGACTGTTCTTGGTCTGTCAAGCAACCACAATGGATATTTTTTCCTCAAGATTTGAAACGTTCTTACTGAGCAAAAACATTCATTAAGTGGTACATTCAAACTCTAATCTCGTCCAAAAAACCTCCTTGTCAGTTCATTTACTTGCTCTTGAAAAAAGAATGGTTTGGCTACAACTCCAGTTCAACAAGAAAGAAAGCGATGCCTGTGGAGGAGGAGAGAGATGGGTGTAGAGTGCATGTGGGATTTGTGTGAGATTGTATGAAACATGTATTGAATGAAACCTAAGTTACACAACATTGTACATTTGTACACTAGGCAACACGGAGAGGGGGAGTTCTTGTGGAGAGTGCATGCAAGAGTGCAATACAACATGTCTAAAAGAGTAACTTTATGTTCATATTAGTGTACATGAAAATGTATGCTAGGCTATGCGAGGAGGGAAGAGGATGGAGGAGGGGGATGGGGGGAATTCATGTATGTATTGCATGAGGGAGTGCATTTTAGTATATATGGGATGCATCTTAACATCTGCATTAGTGTGCAAGAGACCTGAATAGGCATACACATGCACTTTCACTTCCGACTTGCACTTTATGTTATCCTCCCCTATCCCTTGTCCATCAAAAGCAGAACAAACTCCAATATTTTATTCAAGGAGTTATACACCTGTGCACATATCTACGTGCAAGTCCACCCACCAGTCGTATACCTGCACACGTACTCCCTATATGCGCTTTCCACCCCTCTCCTCCCCCTCCCCCGTCCAACCATTCCATAATGTCACAAATGGCAAAAACAAAATATTTTCTACACGTATGTCCATGGTCAATTCACACAAACACAAAATAACTGGGGTATAATTCACACAAAAACAAAACATTCTTCCAGCAAGTTGTGCTTGACCCTTGAGGGGTCGTTTAGTTCAAAAATTCAAACTTCAAGCTTTGAAGTTCCTCAATCGATGCTTCTCTCAATCTCGTTGGCCGGCATTCCGAACCTGTTGGTTCAAAACCTGTGTCGCCAACATGCGCTAGTCGATGAGAGGGGGACGTACAACCTGTGTGTACTTGGTGCATACGGGTATTTTCTTGGAGCAATTGCTTGTCCGTAGCAAGTGTGAACCACAGGACGTATAAAAATGAATAAAAGCAACCAGGGAAGATGGTTATTTCCACACAAACACAAAACCAGGCAGCATAATTACACACAAATATAAATTAATCCACTAAACTTTATCACTGAAAAAGCGCACACTAATGTACATCTCTACATGATATTCCACTCACCAGTCATACACGTGTCCTTACATGCGAAAGAAGTATACACCTATCCTTCTCCCCGTTCTTATCCTCCAACATCAGACCAAACTTAAACGTTCTGTTGAAATAATCATACACTAGTGCACATATCTACAGACAACTCCACTCACTAGCCATACACCTGCACATGCACTCCCATGTGCACTTTCCACCCCCCTCCTTCCCCCATCCACCCATACTGGACAACCATAAATGTATTACTCAAAAGAGTGAACACTAGTAAACATCTCTGTATGAGTTTCCACTAACCAGTCATACACCTCCCCGTATACTCCCCACATGTACTCCTTACTCACAGGGAGAAGTGTAAGAGTCAGAGGCAATAAAGAGGGATGAGAGGAAGGATTTCATGTGGATATTGTATGAGAGAGAGTAAGATTATGTATAGAATGTAACTTCAACTGAAAATTAATGTAAATATTCGTTTATGCTAAGCTACGGAAGTGGAGGGGATGGGGTGGGAGGGAGTGTATGTCGAGAGTTAATGAGGGAGTGCATTTAACAACATATGGAATAAAACCTGATTTTTGTACAAGTGTAAACGAGACCTGAACAGTACGCATGCACATACACTTTCCACTTTCAATTTCTACTTCCCTCTCCCATCCCTTGTCAAACAACAACGGAACAAACGCATATGCTTTTATCAAAGATGTATGCACTAGTGAACATCTCTACATGAAATTCCACCAATCAGCCGGACACTTGGGCATAGACTCTCCACATGCACTTCCTACCTCCCCTTCCCCCGCCCACCCATACCAACTGACTGGAAACATATCACACATAAGAGTATACACTATTGTACATCTCTACATGAAATTCCATTCACCAGCTCCCTTCCCGTACACTCTCCACGTGCACTTTCCACTCCCTCACCCTTCTCTCCATCCCTTGTCCACCAACAGTGGACCAAAATCAAGCATGTTGGTGAACAGGTATCTACAAGTGCACATCTCTACATTGAACTCCCATCACTAGGCGTACACCTACTCATACACTCCCCGGATGCATTTCCTATCCCCCTCTTTCTCCCATCCATCCATACAAGACAAACGCAAACATGTAACTGAGAAGAGTACATTATTGTGAACATATATACATGAATGTTTGAGACCTATCTATAGACCTATGTATGCATGGGTGTATGGCCTGGTAAGTGGAGACCTATCTGTACACCCTCCATGTATACTTTCTACCTCCTCCTCGCTTCCCTTCCGTCTACCCACCATCGTCCACGTCAAACATATCACTCATAAGAGTGTATACTACATGCAAGTTCCAACACCAAGACATACATCCATACATGCACTCCTCAAATGCACTCCCCCCCCCCCCCCCCCCCCCCCCCCCCCCCTCCATCCCTTTTCCAACGACAAGAGAACAAACTCAAGCATGTCATTTAAACAATTCTACACCAGTGCACATCTCTACAGGCAACACCACTCACCAACCGTACACTTGTGCGTACACTCCCTACATACACTTTCAAGTCCTCTCCTCCCACCTTCTCTGTTCCATCCACACCTAAAATTTGTAAACATAACACTCAAACAAGTATGCAATAGTGTACATTTTCACATGAAATTCCACTCACCAGTCATACACCTGTACAATCACTCTCCACATACAATTTTCATCTCCCCTCTCCCCTCCCTCTCAAGTACTCACCACCAACAAATGTCAAAATACCACTCAGAAGTGTATACAATTGTGTACAATCCACAAACAACTCCACTTACCAGGCCATACACCCATGCATACAGTCTCCACATGCACTTTCCTCACCTCCCTCTTCCCCCTCCCCCTCATTTACCCAGAATAGACCAAATTCAAACATTCCATTCAAACAATTGAAGGTTACACAAATTTACATACAAATCCACTCACTATTCATATACCTACACACACACACACACACACACACACACACACACACACAAACACACACACACACTCACTNCATTTACCCAGAATAGACCAAATTCAAACATTCCATTCAAACAATTGAAGGTTACACAAATTTACATACAAATCCACTCACTATTCATATACCTACACACACACACACACACACACACACACACTCAACATCTACTTTCTACTCCTCCCCTCCCCACCCATGCCAGACAACCACAGATATGTCTCCAAAAGGATTGAACACTAGTGCATTTATTTACATGAAATTCCACTCACTATTCTTACACTTGCCTGTAATTTCCCCGTAGGTAATCTCTGCCCTCCCCACTCAAAAGGATATTCAATTGTTTACAATATACAAGCAACCCCAATCATTAGCCATACGTGTAGACATACACTCCCCATCTGCACTTGTGACCTCCTCCACCCCCCTCGTCCTCCTTGCCTACCCACCATTGACCGATCTCAAACACATTGCTCAAACAAGCAGACACTAGCACAAATTCGAAGTACAACTCCACTCACTGGGCATACATCCACACATGCATTCCCCACATGCACTTTCCACTCCCCCTGTCCTTAACACCACATGCTATACCACACCTTATCCACTTTCAATGTCATAGTACTACATCTCTATACACGTGTATCTATTTCACAAGACATCTCTTTCTTTCTACTTCTCACCACCTTGCATGGAAGTTTTCTAGTACAAAAAGCTCTAAAAAAAAATTCACCTTGTGAATGGAAGACCTTTGATTAAGTCTTCTCCTTCAATTTTATGTGGCACTGCATTATATTGGTGGTCTGATCTAAAGACCATCCAACGGCAGTTGGAGATGGATGGATCTGCATCAATGGCTCACACGACCGCTCTTACATCGTCGACCGCGGGTTTTCTACCTCTAGAGATGTCAATCTGATGTGGCACAACTCAATGACTCCACGGGGGAAGTAGACGGACTTCTCACATGCAACGGTCTCACGCTGTGGAAAAATGAAAAAGAAGTCTGACGCATAGTTCAAGCTTCAACGCTTACCTCAGCAATCTAGCATGGCAGAGTATACATGATGTTTTGGTGAAATCATTCCTGGCAGTGACCTCGTCCCTGACGAACTCCGTTTCTACCAAAACAACAAACACGTACACGACAGCAAGAAATCAATTGCCATAGTCGACATCTAGGAAAATCTTTAGCGAATAATGGCAACAACTGATCACATCGATAGTGCCAACTGCAATGCTCATATGCATGAATTGCACAGCTAGCGATCCCAAGGCCACATTGCATACCGTGGCAGAGGGAAGTCACAGTCAATGGAAACCTCATTTCTGATGGAGATTGACGCTGTCGATCAACGCGATCAACGGCTGTATTGGACTTGCGAAAAACCAGGGCACATCTCCTACGAATGCCAGAAGCAGTACCAATAGGCCAAAAAGGGGGGAAGTCACTGAGAGAACATGAGGGGTCAAGAAACGGCAAAGGGAAGGAGGAGACAGCAACCCTCTTATCCGGTCAAAAACATCTGCACCGATCAATGGCCAATCTGTATGGCTCACATTGTCGCAGACATGGGTCCCTGTGATTGCAAAGTTTGATAGGGGATAGGAGGACAGTCGAGTGGAAATAATGCTGCAAGTACAACCAAGGGGTTGTCAAAGTTACAGGATGGTATCAGAACTATTGGATGGAGAAGCTTCTTACAACTTTGAAAGCAATGATATATTTTGGAGCTTGGTTTACATGTTAAACCAAAGATATTTGAGGGAAAAACCATCAATGGACAGTTGTATGTTCGTCGACTTTGCAAACCGCTCCAAAAGAAAATGGGAAAACTCACGTTGTAACTTTCTAGAGGACTTGTCCAATAAGTGACAATAAAATAATCCTTGGGCGAGATTTTCTATACCGACAGAATTCACAGGTGAAATGGAGCAATGAAGTAGTTCAATTCCAACATAAATGTAAGAAAATGACACCTGTCTCTAACATGAGCAACCACGACTTTGTGAGAGAAACGGGAAGCGACAGGGATGGACGCACAAGAGGAAGTTACAACAATCACAAGATGCCAATCGATGTTTCTGGACAAGGCCAACCGATATCTACAAAGAGCAGCACAAGCGTGGCTTCGTCAGCGACCAAGTTTAATGGCCGACATAAAGGCATTGCTCATCAAACGAGACCCGTACCTCACGAGGCTGTTCGTGAAGGACTCCAAGGAGTTCAACAGGTACGAAAAATCCAAGTTCTGGTTGGACAACCCTTACTGGTGATGGTGATTCACTTGCCAAATCATCATAGTACCAAATAAGGGAAAATGACCGATGTTATCGGAGGAATGCCATGACCCCGGGTAAGGTTGACTTTTCGTGGATGACAAGATGCTCAAGCAGATGGCAAACTACTATTGGTGGGATCAAATATAGTGCAACATTGATGCCTTTTCTAAATCATATAATATTTGTGAGCAACAAAAACCTCGACACGGGAGGCCACTAGGATTACTCCAACCACTCATTATTCCAACACGCCGGTGACAGGACTACATGTCACTCCAAAGGGTTATGACACCATCCTCATGGTGGTGGACATATTTTCCAACATTTCGTACTTTATCCAGACAATGCCCATCGTCACTGTAGAGGGATCAGCATGACTGTTCCTAAATGAGATTGTGCGGCTACACGACGTGCCACGTACCACGTAGTTTGATAGATACGGCCACCTGAATAGCCATTGTTTGTGCAAATTGATGAAGCACTATCGTAGTGGGATTGAGCTATTAATGGTGTTCAATTCTCAAAACTACGAGTAAACCAAGCGGACCAATCAGACGCTCGAACAACTCCTACGCATTTCATGCGAGCCCCATGTCACCAACTAGGAAACAAACCTACGGACCACCGCACTTGCATACAACGTAACAACTTCCATCGCAACGGGTAAACTTCCCATCACACTTTGTATGGCTTTGTAGTCTTGCTAAAAGCAAGACCACAAAGCCAGAGTAATATTCTCGTAGCTGACATCCACTGATAGGACTTGTCTGGGATTCGGGAGGAAACAAGCTAGACTCTTACAAATGTACAATCAGCCACGAAGCGAGCAACGGACTGATATCACAGCGACAATGTATTCAGCGCATGCCATCTCGTCCTACTCAGCTCAGTAAACATCTAACTTCGTGTACATGACTTTGGAAAGCTCAAACCTAGGTGGTTGGACCCATTTGAGATGCAGCAAATGTGAACTCCGGATGCTATTCGACTTCGACTATTGGACAACATTGTGATCCACCCAGTATTCCACGTCCACTACCAACATCCCAGCGAGAAATTCCATGATAGAGATGTGGCGCCTCCACCTCCAAAGTGAACAGGGACACGGAGTATGCGATTTAGGACATCCTCAGACATTGGAAACGTGGAAAATTACCAAGTATCTGGTGAAGTGGTACGGCCATGACGCCGTGTACAACATGTGGGAGCCCTATGATAACCTTCGAGACATCAATCATTTGATCAACGGCTACTACAAGCGTCACAGGCCTACAATAGCTAACGTGCTGGAACGTTGTGGCTTAGAGACTATATGCTCTGATACCCCCACCACGCACACTATTAAGGTGGCATACCCACGAGTGGTATGGCATATCCATTTCTAAAAGAAGGAACGAGGTATCCGACCCTCGCTTGACATGCTGGATTAACGATATTCTTCACTGATCAAGCATGGAGAGGAGGGTCATGTGACCGTTGCACGATCACGACCCTCTCCATGACGAGATCTTGATGTAGCGGTCATCCTTTTTTTGTTGCCGACATGCAAATCCCCTATTACGATTTAGGGTTTTGTATGTTTTGTGCGTTTTTTGCCCATGTAAAACATAAAACCCTATATCGTATAACGGGTTTGCATGTAGAAAAAAAAACAAACAAACAAAAAGAAAAAAGGGTCATCGCTCCATCACGATCGAGTGATAATGCCCATTTCAAAATGTCGATTCCATTTTTATGACCCATAAACAACCCTTGGAGGATATTCGGGGTTGAGGATTTTATTTGTGCGTGGGCATCTGCTGGACCCCGCGGTTTGCCGGGTCGAGCAGATTCCCTTTCCACGCATGGGATGTCTCGGACCCTCCACGCAAATCACAAACACCTCAAGATAGGGGTTTGTGATTCTTCAAAAATCCTGAAGACATCAACACTCTGACGCTGTATATTATGCAAAAATGACATGGCATTTGTGCCCTTTTATGAATACATCGTTGCTTTTTTTTACATGTAGATATAGTAGCTTTAGAGTTAAAAAATTGGTGGATACGGTGTTCCTACTTAAGTTGGTGAGGGCATGCCATCATAGAATTTGGACATGATGGGTACCTTCTCTGTTGTTCCCGCAGCTAAAGGGGGGAAACGTGTTACGTGCTAGACGTGAAAGAGTCCTGAAGTCCCGAGACTTGGCATTCTATGCCTTTTGTTCGACAGCATCTTGGGCACATGCCTCAATCTCAGGTGTTTTGTGTCCAAAGGTTCTAAAGAATCTGACCACCTTGTAAAATGGTCAACAGAAGTATCGTGAACGGTATCGACACTTTGATACTGTTTAAATGATGTCTTGTTAACGCTAGACTAGAGTAAACCAATTTTAGAGTAAGTTGTGCCATGATTTCTTCAAAATCCGTGGACTAATTGGAAGAGTTTCTCAAAGAAACCACTTACAGTATGATTGCGTACTCGTCACTTGAATCGAGCACCCAAGACCCAACATAGGCCTCATTATGTGTCTAGGTATTGTACATATACACTCAACATTTTTCAACACTTGTCCTCAAAGTACACCTACTGATAAAGACAAATTATTCAAATTTTCCAAGGGGAGAAGTCACATATACCCACTTTTCGGAACAACATAACTCATGTACCATTTTCACGCACAAAACATAATATGACAATGCAAAAAAAATTCATATGGCAATGCTGCACAAAAAATAATGCATGTGCCAACATAACACATAAAATACCCAAGGAACCTGGAAATGCTCAAAACAATTTCATGTTCCCGCCACATACCATGTAGCATTGACACATGATATTATTTTTGTCATTTACAGTGGATCAACTGAATGCACCATTGCATTAAATCCATGTTCGGTCCAAAACACATGATGTGATTTAGCATGGGAAAAGGGTTGGGCAGCTTGATGATTTTGTTGTGGAGGCTGGGCAGATGGTTGCCTTTGTCACGCATGGTGGACGGATAGTGGCTTTTCTTCCAAACCACGGACGGATCATTTCTTTTCTTCCTAATGACGGGTGGATGAGAGTCACACTTTGCGTTTTATGGATACGATAGCTATTTCACCCATTTTCCAATTCCTATAAGCTTCATCTGCGTCGTACCTCATCCTGTGAACCACCTGTTACGTCCCTGACATACACGAGTTCCTCAACTTTACGAGTGGGTATTTCTGTCTTTACATTCATGGCCCACCATGCGACGACTTCTGGATTTTTACACCATCCAACGGATGGCATTTTTGACCAACTGCCCCGACCTCAGGTGTTTTGTTTCAGAAGTTTCAGCTAACTTTCACCACTTTCCAAAACGTTCGACAGCAGTGTCGTGAACCACATCGATGTTCTGATATTTGTAGGTCGACTTCTCTAGGACGCTATACATTTAAAAAGAAGCCTCACGATGTTCTAGAAGCCCCCTGACTACTTATGAGGAGCTTCTCGAATCTTCTACTCACGGTACGACCTTGCACGCATCGCTCGGCTCGAAAACTGATGACCTGACTTATGCCCCATTCTCATTCTCGCCATTGTATATATGTACTTGACTCACTCGACACTTGTCATCGAAGTACACTTCCTGCGTAATACAAACTATCAATTTGTCCCAAACACCCAAGTAGTCTTTTGTCTGGTACCTCATCCTTGTGAACCACCTATGTTCTACTGGGCATAACACTTGGCATCAAAGCTCAGCGGCATTGGAGGAGAAACCAATGCATTAACTACATGGCGAACACCTGGCACGAGTCCTCAGCGGATCTCCACCATTCAAAAGATTATAGACTTTACAACAACAACATGAATGGAGCGAGCGTAACTGGCAACGAGCAACAGTCCTCGGCGATAACTCCGGCGATGGTGGATCAATAACACGCAAACAACAACTCTCTCCAGGTGAACCGAGTGGTAGCGACAACTTTTACTGTAAATGGTGTAGCACCGACAAACCCAATGGGGGATCCATCACCCACCTGGTGATGGATCCCCCAGGCTCGGCAAACCCTTCGCCTTCGCGGCATCCCGTTGTGTCAACACCAGGCATGATGGGAGGCTCCGGCCGATAAGTGCGAATCAACAAAGACCTATACTATAAATTATCAGGACTCAAGAGCCTCGACACCCCTCTGCTCCAACACCTCAAGGCGGTTCTGGAGGAGCTTTGAGTATCTCGTGGGTTAAAAGTAGTACTCACTGAGAGAAAATTACAACTCTAGAGCGAACCCATATTCAACCAGCACTTCTAGGGTTGTTCCATCCTACAAACTTCAAGGGACCAACAGTCATGATGTGGCTGACGAGTTTGAAGGTATACTTCACCACTGCTTGAGTCAACAAAGAATAAAGAAAAATGACTTCGTGGCCTTGTTTTGCATGGCGCGGCTTTGAGTTGGCGGTACGTCCTAAAGGCCATCCAATAGCAGTAGGAGACTAGCAGAGCTGGATCGACGGTTCATGTAACCACTCTCACATCGTTGACCGCATGCATACTAGCTCTTGAGAAGATAAATCTGACATGGATGGACTCTCTGACGCCATCACAAACATGGAGGAACTTTTCACACCCTACACTTCCTCACTTTGGGAAGCTCAACGAGAAATCTGACGCACATTACAGTGTCCAACGTCTGCATCAGCAGTCAAGCATGGCAGAGTGCACTCGACGTTTTCGCAAAATCATCACCGGTAGTAACCGCATCCCCGACGAAGTGTAATTCTTCTACAACAACGACCTCAAATGATATGTTCAGCCAGCAATCATCATTTTCGGCATCCAAGATGACCTTCCGTGAATAATGGTAGCAGTTGACCACATCGGCAATGCCGACTACAACGCTTGCATCTGGGAATCCAATGGCTGGCGACCCCTAGGCCACAATCCTTACCGTTACCGAGGGAAGTCACAGTAAAAAAAAACCTCATCTTCAATGGGGATTGACGTTGTAGATAAGTACGATCAACGACTCTGTTGGACTTGCGAGAAGCCGGGTCCTCACTCTCTGTCTGTGAAGGAGAGCGAGGAGTCCATAAACGGTAAAGGCCAAGAGTAGAAGGCAAAGCTCCCGTCGCGTTGGAAACATCTGTGCCAACGGATTGTCCATATGAGTAGCTCATATTGCCACAGACGAGGGTTCTTGAGAATGTACAAAAAGAGAAGAATTTTTGGAAAACTCTCAAAATGCAACTTTGGTCGTCAATCGGTCAAGTTTTTGGGCCACATCATCAACGGGCGACGAATCACCATGGACCCGGAAAAGGTGGAGGCGGTCGTTGATCGGCCAGCATCCACAAATGTTCAGGACTTCTAGGTGTTTTTGGGTTTTTGCAGCTACTACCGTCGATTCATAAAGGACTCCGCCTGGGTGTCAGCGCCCCTCTCCGATCTCACTCTAAAAACCACCAAGTGGAATTGGGGGGACAACAAACAAGAAGCGTTCAACTCTTTGAGAAACACTCTAACCTCGGCGCTAGCCTTACAATTGGCGGATGCAATAGTGGACCACATCATGGCCACCGATGCGTTCGGTCGTGCCATCGGAGCTGTCCTCCGAGACAATGGCGGTTGAGAACAGTTGGTCTCGTACATGTCGCAAACAATAAGTGGGCCAAAACTCAACTGTGCGGTGCACGAAGAAGTGATGCTTGCAGCGGTGGACCAGTTCAAGACATGGTGGTGCTACTTAGAATGCCGACGATGTATTGTCCGCACCGACAATCATGCATTGAAAAATCTCAAGACCCAACCAAATCTAAGCCTTCAACAGCCTCAAGGGATGGAGTTCCTTGAGTCCAAATTCTACTACGACATCTAGTACTGGCTCAAAAAAAAAAATCCGGTGAATGCCCCAAGTTGGCGACCAAATTTAATGGCTGGGATTAGTATGTTGCTTGTCAAACGTGACCCGCACCTCGTGAGGTTTGCAAAGGATTACGAGGAGTTCGGAGGGTACAAAAAGACCAAGTTTTTGTTCGACGACCCCTACTGGTGAATGTGATTCACTTTCCAGGTCGTCATTCCTCCAAACGAGGAATTGCATCGGATGCTATTGGAGGAAAGCCACGACACCGGTCCAGGTGAGAACTTCGGCGAGGACAAGACGCTAAAAAGTTGGCAAAGCACTACTAGTGGGACGGGATGCAGACCGACGTGGTAGCTTTTTGTAAATCATGGGACACCTTTCACAGAGAAAAATATCATCTCACGCGGCCATCTGGTCTTCTTCAACCCCTATCCGATCGGACAAAGACATGGACTGACATCAGTATTGACTTCGTAACATGTATGCCAGCCTCTCCCGAGGGATATGACGCCATCCTTGTCGTGGTGGACAGATGTTCTCACATGTCGCACTTCATTCCAACAAATACCACTGTCACTGCAGAGGGAATAGCATGGTTGTTTCTAGATCAGATCGTGCGGCTGCACAGATTGCCGCGTACCATCATCAACTACAGAGACGGCCGCTTCATTAGTCATGATTGCTGCGGACTGATGACAACTACAGTAGTCGGATCCAGCTATCAACGGAGTTCCATCCTCAGATTGACGGAAAAACCGAGTATACCAATTAGATGCTCAAATAACTCCTCTGAAATTTATGCGAGTCACACGGCACCGATTGGGCAACAAAGCTAACGACTGCGAAACTCGCACATAACTCTGCTACATCCACAACAACTGGTAAAATACCGTTCAAGGTGGTGTACGGCAAACTTCCTGCCACACTGGTTGGATGGCAGAGTCAAAATCACACCCGGTTGACATTCATCGCCGGGACTTCACAAGCATCCAGGAGGAACCACAATAGACCCTTGCGAACACACAAGCAACCAACTGACATCGTAGTGATGACGTGTTCAGCATTGGCGATCGCGTCCTCCTGAGCTCTTCGATTATCAAACTACAAGGACAGGACTTCACAAAATCCATGCCCTGATGGTTGGGACCGTTTGAGATGGGGCGAATGCAAACCCCAATCGTCACTCGCCTTCGCCCCTACGCCCCCTCCCTCCCCCTCTCGACGGCATGGTGATCCACCATGTGTTCCACATCAACAAACTTGAGCACTATCGGGACCCCAGTACGGAATTCCCCGACAGATACGTTGCACCTCCACCTCTTGTACAATTGGATGGGGATACAAAGTTCGTGGTTGAAGATACTCGGACATCGACGTTGTGGAAAAAGACCGAGTATCTGGTCATGTGGCACGACTACGATGTGGCGCACAACATCTGGGAGCCCTAAGACAACCTCGCAGACGTCGATCATCTGATCGACGACTACTTTTGCCGTCACCGGCCTACATCTACTAGTGTGCTGGGACGCCGCGGCTAAAGGGGGGAGGGGGGGAGTGTTACATCCTTGGTGTATTCGAGTCCCTAAACTTCGCGAGTGGGCATTCCTGTCTTTACATTCATGGCCCACCGCGACGACTTCAGGAATTTTACGCCATCTGGCCGAGGGTATTTTAGCCAGTTGCCCTGACCTTCGGTGTTTCGTTCCAAAAGATTCTGACAACTTCGGACACTTCAAGAATGGTCAACAAAAGTTTCACGAAACATATCGATGTTTCGATATTGTTTGGTCGATCTCTCCACTGCGCTAGACTTTTGTGAAGAAGCGCCACGATGTTCTCGAAGCCCCCCCGACTTCTTGGCGGAGCTTCTTGAATCCGCCATTCACGGCGCGATCTCGCACGTGTCGCTTGGCTTGAAAGCCGATGATACGACTTATGGCTCATTCTCATTCTTGGAATTGCATACACATGCTCGACTCACTTGACACTTATCATTGAAGTACACTTACTACTTAATAATAACTAGGGCAGAAGTCACATACACTCACTTTTTGGAACAAAATAGCTAATATACCATTGTCACGCACAAAGTAACGTACATGATAATGCCACACAACAAATATTGCATATGACAATGTTGTTGAAGTTCGTTCGCCACTCATAACTCTATGCCCACTTGTCTCACACATTCTCCACACACCCATGTACAGATTGATTAACAATGGAACTACCTGGGGAGATGTCTGACGCAGCCATCGTGGCTGGAGCCGTCAACGTCCTCAAGCTGCTGCTGGACCCAGGGGTGCTCTCTGGCACCAATGTTACCATTGCATGATTCTTCATAATTCTCTATGACTCTCTGTGTGATGCGGTAGATGCTAGGGCCGTACACTCTCACTGCCGTACCCTACATCATTCTATCTTGCCTTGCATGTGTTGGGGGAGCTGCATATTTCCCGGGTGCTGATCCTTAGGGGGCCACCATGTCGGTCTTGACCGTGCATTGGTGAGTAGCCGCCCTTGGTTATTCCGAGATGTCGGGCTCGACCCCCGGGTGGCGGCATTCACCCACCCGAGGTCGATGCTCGTGGTGGGTGAGTTCTCACCGGTATATGTCTCTCTCGCTCCCCCCTCACCCCTTTGTCTCGGTCCAACTGCAAGTTTTTGCAAGTAAGTTACCGCATCCATGGCGTCTCTTGCTCCATGTGACTGGGAGCATTCACCCGCAGCAATACACACGTGTTAGCATGTAACTTCCTAGTAACTACTGGTATCAGAGCCGTGAGACATGCTTCTCACTGCTCAACGGTCCTGGGTCGTGGAGTAACCGAGGTCCACGTTTTCCGTGGTCCACGCATCACTGCAGCTACTCTTGCAGCTGTTCACAATCTCCACCTCCTACCTATCCGCAGCAGCAGTCTCAGCTGCATCCTCGGTTTGGTCTCTTGGGACCGTGCGAGTGCCCTCTTGCTCACTCGCACTCTCTTGTGGTCTCTCGCAGCCACAAGCCATCGGCCCTTCTCCCCGGTCCTCACACTTGGCCCGGCTCCACCACCACTCTGCCCAGTGACCTGTGGCTGAGCCTTCGGTCGTACGCGGTGCCTTGGCAGATCTGCCGTCACTCTCCAAGCTCCGTGAGCTGTCACCCGGCCGCATTCTCCTCGCAGCTGCTCTTGGCTGCTACTCACTGTCTTCAGTCGTCTTGAGATCGTCCACTGCGTCTCTCGCTTCCTGTGCTGCGTCTCTTGGCAGCTGCACCCCACCCGGCTGCCTTAAGTGTCTTCGCAACCTCTCTTGGCTGTCGTCGAGGTCACTCGTGGCGCTTGTGTTCATCATTCATCCTCTCCTCCTGCACAGCACTCCCTTGATGCACTCGGCTTGTCTCTCGCGCACCTGTTCTTATCCATTGCTGCCCGCCGCAGCCCACTGCTGCCTCAGGTGCTCATGAGGTGTGGATATCACACTCTGCTGACAATCCTTCACCATTCTCCCCAGCAGTTCAGCTGCATCTGTAGCTGCAGCAGTCACCCTGGATTCTCCACCTCTTGATGAACCCCCTGGCGAGGAGCTCGACTCTCCTCGGACTGCCGCACGTCACGCCGACTACGGGTGGGAGGCTCCAATATACTACAACCCTCCTACACCCCTCTGGTTTTGCATGCTCGACTCCGACTATTGGCAAGGGGATCTACAGAGGGAAACAGCTGCGCGCAAGGAAGAGATCAACCATAAAGTGTATTCGGCGGACGATCTACCGCCGTCTCCTCCTCGCCCTACAACCATGCAACCCGCAGCTGGTACTCAGCCATCCACATCCTCATCCACTTCTAACACCGCTGCCGGACCGTCTCCTGTTGCCGCCCCATCTGCTGGACCGAATCCAACCCCAGAGGTGCCAGGCGTTGTCCCTATGCTTCCTGTGCACACGGACTCCATCGGCCTTGCAGGGGCAGTACTTGACGCAGCAGCGGGGGCAGCAGCAAATTTTTCTGCAACTGCCCATGCTTGCAGGGCGCCCACTCAGACTGCCGTGGGACGAGCAGCAGACGCATACGCCCATGCAGCAGCCTCACTTACTCTGCTGGCAGCAGCTGCAGCAAACATCGCCACCCAGGTCACGGCAGCAGCAGCCTCTGTAGAAACCGCAGCCTCATCTGCAGCCGACGCTACTGCAACTGCCGTTAGTTCCATCCGCTCCACCACTGCATCAGCTGTCCTGACTCCCACAGGTGCTCCGCGGGAGCTGACACAACACGTCACCACAGGGGTCCTTGTGGCATCTGCATCTACAGCAGTGGCCGGAGCCACGGTCACCGGCCTTCTGTGCCTGACTGTGGCAGTTGCAGGGTGGGTGGCAGTGCTCTTCTCTTCAGCAGCAGCTGTGGTGGCTCCTCTCTTCACCCTTCTGCCACGTCACTAGATCGGTGAGACCATCCCTCACCCTGACTTCTTCTTCTCACTTTCTCTCCTTCCTCATCCAAGTCCTACTTTCCCTTATGCTCTAACTCTCTCATCATGCCTGGACCAGAAGATAAGCTAGAGGCTCTTCAGGCCGCCCTTAGTGAGGCCCAAGCTGAGCGCCGAAAGGCGCAAGATGAAATTGAACGTGAACGTGATGCCCAGCAAGAGCTAGCCGCCTCAGTAGCTGCATTGGTTTTCGAGCGTCTCCGCTCCATCCCAGCCTTTGCTGCAGCCCTTCTTGTCGACAAGTCAGTGTCTACTGGCTCATCAGCACCCTCGAGCGGTGGTGCAACCAATGCCTCCTCTTCCTCTCCTTCCACTGGGATAGCCTCTGCTGGTGCTCTTCCACCAGCACGTCAAAAGGACTTTGAGACACCGCCACCTCATTTCACCTCAAAGCTCACCTTCACCTCTTGGGAGACACGCTTTAGTGCATGGGCTCAGGGTGAAATGCTGTGGGAGTACTACTCCCCTGCTAAGCCGCCATTTGTACCCCAGCCAGCGGAAGCTGCCTGTGCTGTACGGGCACTCATCACTGCCGGTCCCGAGAACCTCCTAGATGACATCGGTACATACAATGCTGACCCCATCCGCGGTGCCACTGCAGATCCTGTGGGTGCTTATGCACTCATTCGCCGCAGAAAGACTATCACCGGGCATGCTGCTCAGAGTGCTCTCACCGTGCAGTTCAACACCTTACAGATGCAGGCGGACGAAACTGCAGACGAGTATTGGGCGCGCAGTTTGCGTCTGCTGAGGGACCTTGGCAAAGCCGTCCCAGGTCCTCTCTCTGCCTGCCTCTCTATTGTTGCTGGCCTCATGCCTGAGCTGTCTGATCTCTATCTTCATGTCTCTCAGGCAGAACTCGAGCGCCTTGCCTCTACACCTGTCCCTGCTGATGCCCCACCGAGCAGTGGCCCTTTGTTTGACTTCACTGCTGCACGCCTCACTGACTGGTGGAACTCCCTCCAAAACAAACGCATGCATCACGCCGCCATCGCAGCAGTCACTACATCCTCACCTTCTTCCACTACTGTAGCCTCTTCTGCTACTCCCTCCTCTCAGGCTTCTGTGCACTCCACCCAGGGTTCCTCTCAGAACGGGAACAGTGGCTCTAGCTCCGGCCGTGGCGGCGATCGTGGGGGTAGAGGGCGTGGAGGTGGACGTGGTGGCAAGAACTCTGGGTCATCTGTTGCTAATGTCACTTGCAAGAACTGTGGGGCTACTGGGCACGCAGCGCCCAAATGTCCCACACCCCGTGACGATGTGCGTCTTGCCTCCTCCATGCGTGCCCACTGGGCACGCACTGGTGTTACAGCTCCTTCTGCTGCCGCCGCAATGACAGTCTCATCATCCTCATCATCCTCATCATCCTCATCTGCCTCGGCCCTCACTACTGCACTCGCCCCTCCTCAACAGACACCGGCTGCTTCCAGCCCTTGGGGTTGGGTGCCACCACCGTCTGGGCCCTACTACGGGCCTCCATCTTCTCACTATCCCGTTCCTCATTGGGCTCGTGATGACGGCCATTACTCAGATCGCTCCTCTGATCGCTCCTCTGAGCGTTCCTCTGATCGCCGGGACGAGGAGCGCAGCCTTGAGCGCCGTCTGGCCGAGCTCCTTCATCTACGCACTCAGGGAGGTGAGAGTGTGAGTGGCCAACCCCTTGTATTGTCATGTGAGTCTGATGTTACTCTTCGTGGCTCTGCCTCTGGTGGTGTGCAAGGGGATTTGCCTGATGATCGTGCTTGGATTGAGGAATGGCAATCTCACACGTACCCATCGCGCCTTGGTTATCCATCCTCTTCCTCTCTCTGTGGCACTGTTGCTGTCTACCTGGTTCTACCCTCCACTCGTGCCTCACCTGGCCTCTGGATCATTGATTCCGGGGCCACCCATCACATGACCTCCTGTCGCTCCTCCTTTGTCTCCCTCGGGCCCGTCCAGTCTGTACGCTCTGTCCGAACTGGTTCCGGCCAGCTTCTACCTGTCCAAGGTGTTGGTGTCGTCCGTTTCGTTGGTCCCGGGGGCACTGTGTACCTCCCTGACGTCTTGTACGTTCCTGACCTTGAGGTCAGCCTTCTCTCCGTGACCACCCTTGATGATCAGGGCATGGATTTCTCATCCAGCCGCGGTCTTGCCTCCATCTCCCTTCGTTCCTCTGGTCGTGTTGTCCTTCGTGGTATTCGCTGCGATCGCCTGTTCCGCGTCCCTCTCATGTTGCCATCATCTTCCGCTGCCTCTGCCTTGGTGCACGTTGCTCCCTCTCAGTCTTCTGACCACGCTGATCTCCTGCATCTTCGCCATTGTCACATTCACACTGCTGCGATCCAGCGCCTCCTTCGCCTCCAGCCTGCCCATGGCCTTGACCCTGCCACATTTTCCCCTCCTTGCACGTCCACCTGTCTTGATTGTGCTGCTGGCAAAATGCACTGCTCTCCTTTTTCCACCTCTGAGTCCTCCACCTCGCATCCACTTGATTTTGTGCATGCCGATGTCATGGGCCCCTTGCCCCAGGATTTCCTCGGCGGCATCGGTCGGTACGTGTTGTGCCTCACTGACGACTTCTCCCGTTACCGCTGGGTCTTTGCTCTGTGGTACAAAAGTGATGTTACTGACGTCATTGAGTCCTGGCTCCCTCAGGCTGAACACGCATGTCAGCGCTCCCTGTGCGTGTTCCGCAGTGACCGTGGCGGTGAGTTCTATGGTCCTACGTCTCGATTTCTTGAATCTCGCGGTGTTCGACTTGAATCCACCGCTCCATACACACCCCAACAGAATGGAGTGGCTAAGCGCTGGAACCACACTCTCGCTGATGGTGTTCGTTCCCTGCTCTCTGCCTCTGGTCAGTCTCCCCTCTTTTCCTTTGAAGCGATGTCCTACATGACGTAGGTCTGGAACCGCATCCCACATGGGCCCCTTCCCCACACTGTTACCCCCTTTGAACGGTGGACTGGACGACGTGCTGACCTTCGCCTTGCCCGCGTTGGGGCTGTCTTGCCTCCGTCTGGGTCCCATCCGACCAACGTGACGGTAACCTATCTCCCCGTGGTCGCCTTTGCATCTTTCTTGGCGTCTCCTCTTTTTCCAAGGCATGGCGTTTCTGGGATCCTTCCCGCTGCCGTGTCCTTGAATCGCGTGACGCACTGTTCTTTGAACATCTGTTTGAGCGTGACGCTCCCCGCTTCGGTGGGTCCCTCGCTCCGTCTCTTTGGGATGGGGGTGGTGATTCTCTGCCCTCTGGGCCTACTGTCTCTCCCTCAGTACGTCCCTCGGTTTCCCCTGCCTCCTCGCCTACTGACCAGAGCCCTCCATTGTCTGCGTCCCTCTCATAGGCCTTGCCCTCCACGGCTCCCCTGGCCTCGACCAGTCCCTCCAGCTCCCCTATCGGCTCCCCTGCAGTCTCATCATCCGCTCCCACTCTTGGCGCCGCCTCGGAGCCCCCTGTCGCCTCGGCGCCCCCTCTTGCCTCGTCCTCTCCATCTGGTTTGCCTTGTTCCGTTGCTCCCTCCTCTCCTGCGCGCACTCCGCCCATTCCCCCATTCTCACCTTACACACGCGGTGGCCGCCTCCACGCTCTCCCATCTCAGTCTCACTCGGTCGTCTCTGGTGACCCTGGCCTCTGTGCCCTTGGTCTCACTGCCTCTGGCTTGGCTGCAGCCACTTCTGTTGTCCATCCCAGCACCGCACTTGGTTACTCTCTTGTCGAACAAGAGTTCCACTCCGCGGTGACCTCTTCTGTAGCCGGGTACGTTGCATCATGCTTTGCGGCCGTTGGCCTCTCACCCCTCTCCCCTGAACCACAGACTGTTCAGGCTGCCCGTACCGCCTCCGACTCCTTGCTATGGGAGCAGGCCATGAAGGCCGAACTTGATGCACTGTCTGATCATGGTGTGTATGAGCTTGTTGATCTCCCACCCGGCCGCAAGGCAGTTGCTGCCAAGTGGGTGTACCGCCGCAAGCTAAACCCAGATAACACAGTTGAACGATACAAGGCTCGCCTCACAGCCAAGGGATTCTCTCAAATCCCTTGGGTTGACTTTGATGAAACCTTTGTCCCAGTAGGACGCTACACCACAGCCAGAGCTCTACTCAGCCTAGTTTCTCAGCATGACTGGGAACTTGAGCAGATGGATGTCAACAACGCCTTTCTTCATGGCAAACTGGATGAAGAGATCTACATGGTTCAACCACCAGGCTTCTCTGATGGCACAAACCGGGTTTAGCGTCTGCACAAGGCCCTCTAAGGCCTCAAACAGTCTCCACGGTGTTGGAACCAAGAAATCACAGCCACCCTTGAAAAAGGGGGGTACAAGCGGAGTACAGTGGATCCAGCCCTCTTTCTCGGGCCCCCCACCAAACCACTTGTTGCCATTCTTGTGTACGTGGATGACCTTCTCATTGCCTCTCCCGATGCTGCGTCTGTGACCACCGCCAAGTCTTTGCTACAAGCGGCATATAAGATGAAAGACCTTGGTCCGGCTCGTGTCTTTCTAGGGATGGAGTTGGAGCGTGATCGCACACGTCGCACCTTGCACGCACATCAAGCTGCGTATGTACGCAGCCTGGGGGAGCGCTTTGCACCTCTCCTTACCTCCATTCCCACAGCGTCCACTCCCATGACGCCTGCCGGGCAGTCCCTCCTGAAGTCACTTGATCTCACCAAGCTGGGGGAGGTAGTGGACGTGACCGACTATCTCCGAGTCATTGGCTCCTTGATGTACCTCGCCACAACCACGCGTGCAGATGTTGCCTTTGCAGTGAACTTTCTTTCACAGTTCTCCTAGTGCCCTCGAGAATAGCACCTCGAGGCAGCCCTACGAGTGGTACGGTACGCTCTCTCTACCCCTCGTGTCGGACTGCTCTTCCGTGCACAGCCCTCTGTTGTGGTGGATGGCTTCACAGACAGCGATTGGGCGCATGATTCCGATGCTCGCAGTCGCACATGATAAATCTTTCTGGTTGGTGGCACTGCAGTCTCCTGGAAAAGTGGCAAGCAAGGATGTGTGGCACGCAGCACTGCTGAGGCTGAGTATGTCGCTCTGGGCGCAGGCACTTGTGAAGCTGTCTGGCTATGACGTCTGTTGCAACAGTTACGCGTTCCCATCCGCTGCATCACTCTGCGTTGTGATAACCAAAGCACGAAGGCCATCGCTGAAAACAGTGGCATGCACCATTCACGCACCAAACACATCAATGTGGAGCATCATTTTGTTCGTTAGTGCATTGCTGCTGGTGTTGTCCAGATCACTTGGGTGGATACACGGTCACAGAGAGCTGATTTTCTCACCAAGGCCCTCAGTCGCAATGTTTTCAAAAGTGCTATTCACTCTGTGGGTCTCATCAGTCCGCATGATCCAGGCTGAGTTCTCGTATTCTCACTTTTCTGTCCCTTGTGTTCACACCTTGTGACCTCTCTCTGTGTGTGTGGATTGCTTGTCTGCGGGTCATGGGGGAGTGTTGAAGTTCGTTGGCCACTCATAACTCTATGCCCACTTGTCTCACACATTCTCCACACACCCATGTACAGATTGATTAACAATGGAACTACCTGGGGAGATGTCTGACGCAGCCATCGTGGCTGGAGCCGTCAACGTCCTCAAGCTGCTGCTGGACCCAGGGGTGCTCTCTGGTACCAATGTTACCATTGCATGATTCTTCATAATTCTCTATGACTCTCTGTGTGATGCGGTAGATGCTAGGGCCGTACACTCTCACTGCTGTGCCCTACATCATTCTATCTTGCCTTGCATGTGTTGGGGGAGCTGCATATTTTTCGGGTGCTGATCCTTAGGGGGCCACCATGTCGGTCTTGACCGTGCATTGGTGAGTAGCCGCCCTCGGTTATTCCGAGATGTCGGGCTCGACCCCCGGGTGGCGGCATTTACCCACCCGAGCTCGATGCTCGTGGTGGGTGAGTGCTCACCGGTATATGTCTCTCTCGCTCCCCCCTCACCCCTTTGTCTCGGTCCAACTGCAAGTTTTTGCAAGTAAGTTACCGCATCCATGGCGTCTCTTGCTCCATGTGACTGGGAGCATTCACCCGCAGCAATACACACGTGCTAGCATGTAACTTCCTAGTAACTACACGACAATGCCACACAACAAATATTGCATATGACAATGTCACACAGAAAACAACACATATGACAACGATGTACATAAAATAACGCATATGCCAACGTTACACAAAAAATACCCGAGGAACCCAGAAACACTTGAAAAAATGTCATGTTCCCGCCACATACCATGTAGCAGTGATGCACGACATGATTTTTGTCATTCACTATGGATTAGCCAGATGCACCATCACATTATTTTCCATGTCAGGTCCGAGACACATGTGATCCACCATGAAAAAAGGGGTGGGTGACTGGTTGATTTTTTTGCGAGGCTGGGCGGACGGTTGATTTTGTCACACATGGTGGGTGGATGCTTTCTTTCTTCCGAACCACGGACGGATCGTTGCTTTTCTTCCGAACGATGAGCAGATGAAATTCACACTTTGCGTTTTCTGGGTACGCGAGCTATTTCACCCCAGAAATTATCTATTTGTCCCAAACACCCAAATCGTCTTTTTTCCCGCACCTCATCCCTGTTGACCACCCATGTTCCGCTTGGCGTAACACCACCTGTGTTCTCCTCGGTGGAACAAACTGTTCAATATTGAAGCGAATGAATTTGTGCTCGAGAAGGTGGCAGCGGCAGCAGAGGCCTGTGAAATAAGGTCGCTATTGGGACTTTGCTGCAAACAAGCACGGCGAAAGTGGTACAGCCGTACCCCTACTCCATAGGTGTTGCCGTCCGCAGCGAAGCTCTCTGTCGAGCACTGGACGAGCTCTCCCACTGCCAACGAGGCATGCGGACAAATATGGCGGAGCCGCTTGACCCCGCCATGCAACGGTCGTGCCACTCATAGCACAGGACCGTGGTGTGTGGTCAAGCGGTGGTCGCGAAGGTTCGTCTTCCTTTGTTGCAGTCGATAGCTGCACACAAGCGTCAGCACGGGTGCGGCGGGCGCGCCCCTGGTGCAAAAGCCTCCTTCTTGAATCAAGAATCTTGATGCCGCTGCGGAAGCCGCTCCTGCCGTTCCCGCCAAGCCACTCCACCGTTTGGCGAGTTGAGCCGGAGGTTCCGCAAGCGGACAAAAGACGACACTAGACACGACAAGACGAGACAAGACGAGTCAAGGCAAGACGAGACAAGGCAAGGCGAGGCGGAAGAAGTCGTGCACTCCCGCATGGCTGCGGAGGAGTCCCCCCTGTCCCTCCTGTCCAAGGACGAGATCCTGGCGGAGTCCAAGCTGGACGCCACGAAGCGGCATTGGGAGCGGCTGTCCACGTCCGGCCTCTCCAAGTACGTGGGCGTCACGTGGAACAAGAGCCGGCGGCAGTGGTCCGCCACCAAGTACACCGGCAAGACCAAGTCCCACCTGGGCTACTTTCTCACGGAGGACGAGGCCGCGCGGGCGTATGACCGCGCGGTTCTGGCGCTGGGCCGGCCGGCGATGACCAATGCGGAGTACTACGGCACGGCGGAGGAGCGCGAGGCCGCGTGGCAGCGGCTGCGGCTGCATTATCTGGAGGAGCTGAGGGGGAAGAAGAGCGCGCAGGATGCGGGTCAAGCAGGCGTCCAGGTACTTTGGTGTGGGGGCACGGGACGAGCAGGACGTGCAGGGTTGCACCCCGCGCGCCCCGCCGTTTCTTTCTCCATGGCTCGTCCAGAACAATGCGCTGGAGAGAGGGCTTGAACCGGCTCTGTTTGTGGCTGTGTCTCTTGCAGGCCACTACCGGCGCGACTGAGCTGGCCCTGGCTGGCGGTTCTGCTGAACGACAAGGAGAATACCGTGAGTGTGTCGAGTGCCTCGCCCTCCTTTGCCTACGCTGCATTGCCAGTCCGCTTGCTTGAGGCCCGTGCAATGCCGTCCTGTCTTGTCAGAACGTGAGCCCTGGGCCGGCTGGCCAAGTTCAGTGTCAGCTGCTTTCGGACGGAAGGGAAGGCGCCGACTGTAAGCTGGAGAAGCGATGTGAGGCAGCCAACGGGAAGGAAGCTGCCCACGTTTGTCTGTGGATGGTATGCATTGGTTCCAAAGGAGAGGGCTCACGTGGTGATACCTCGCACTCTGAACAACAGCCCACAGATACCGCCCAAGTTTGGCTGGCCCACCTTTGGGCTGGCCCACACCGCCATGTCTCCCAAGCGAGATGGCATTGCCCTCGCAGGAGTCAACTGGATGTCGACGCACAGAGACCACTTCTTGTTACGGCACGGCCAAGGGGAGTGGGAGTCATCCTGTCTGCTTCAGTCGTTGTGTTCCCTGATTTCTTCGCGTGCAGTGGACACCGTTGACAACGGAGCAGAGCGGCAGCAGCAAGATCTCTACGCTCTCGTCGCAGTTCATGATGGAACCGATGGCCTGTGCAGGCCCGACGACATTCGTACACCCAGCTTCAGCATTCCTCCGAGCAATTCAAATGGCACGATCCTTCCTCACAAGTAAACCTTCCTGTCTGATCTCCTCCTCCTCCGC
>SZWC01008019.1:46844-61253 GCA_023375785.1 Penium margaritaceum
CCACCAATCAACTGACCGACGGACCAAACGTCCGACTGACTGACTGATCGACCTGATCAATTGTCCAGGGCTATGTACAAGCTTAAAGGGGAGAGCAAGCAATTCAACATCGGTCTCAGCAGCGAAGAAAAGAGCCACCTGGATTCCATCTCGAAGGAGGAATTTCTTGCCGACGTGGAGGTCAACATCCTGAGGCAGTCGTGGGACCGGCTGTCCATGTCGGGCAACTCAAGGTACATGGGCGTGCACTGGAAGAAGAGCACGGGCAAATGGTGCGCTCAGGGCAAGAACCACGTGTTCCTCGGCAACTTCGCCACGGCGGAGGAGGCCGCCATGGCCTACGACGAGTCCCTGCTCAGGAGTGGCTCTCTGTCGATGACCAACGCCGACTACTTTGGTGGGCCGGAGCGGCAGGAGGCCGCCTGGGACAGACTGCGGCAGCACATCATACTGGAGATCACGCACAACGGAGTGCAGTTTGCAGGTAAGCCTGGCTGCCGCCCGATCTCGCTCACGTTGCTCCGACGTTGGTCAGCTAGCCTGTCGTCTGCCGTTGTGGTTCTTGCGCTCCGGTGTTGCTCCTGACTCTGTCCTTTTTCCCTCCTGCTGCTGATCCAGTGGGCAAGCGCAGGCGAGACACCGATTCGCTCTCAGGGTACTTGCTCGGAGCACCACCCAAGCGGTGAGTTCTGTGGGGTCACTCACGCTTGCACCCGTCTCGCTCTCCACCTCCTGCAGCGTTGGGCCTAAGTGCTCCGCTGCATCCCAGTCGCCCTTCCCCCACTCACCACCGGCCGTCTCTCTCTTTTCTTACTGCAGCCGCCACAAACTGTCGGAAGGCAGTCAGTTAGATTCTGGTGCGTTCGTGGGAGAAGGGGCGGCCGCCACGGCGGGTGCAGCCGATGTGGCCGAGGCTGAGAATGTGCACCTTTTCGGCCCCGCCTCTGTCCAGACGATCTACACACGGATGGAGCCCGTGGGTGCGGGGGAGGACAGGCAGTCCGGCGGCTTGTTCGTGGACGCGGGCTGCGATGTGCACGCCGCCGACGCCGGCTTGGTGGGCAGCTTCGGGGAAGAGGAGGCTGAAATCGTCGAGAACCTTCGGAGAGCGGCAGAGAGGAGGGGTGAGCGCAGCAGATCGTTCGAGGAGCCCCTATGTCCGCCCAGCGGCTCGCCGCCTGCGGAGGAGAAGTGTTCCCCAGGACAAGAGAGGGGTGTGGAGGGGATGGGCCACGGGATGTACCAAGCCGAGAACATTGATCACTATCTAAGAGGAGCCAGTGATGCCAGTGTTGCCGGGGCAAATGGAAAAGAGGGCTCTGGAGGAGACAGTGAGCACGGGGACAAGGAGCAGTCTGACGATTCGAGTGACGAGAGTGAGAGCGAAAGCACGGAGTCGGAGGACAGTGACGCTGCCTAAGCGCTGGAAGGAAAGTTTCACAAGTAACGGTTTTCTGCTGGGTGAGGCAGACTGCGGAAAGCCTCCTCAGAAGCGAGAGCGAAAGCACGGAGTCGGTGGTTTCAGCCTCCTGTGTGTATCAGAAGAGTACCGCGAGAAAGACGGTGGATTTGCTATGGTTGTGCCCGGCTCACTGTACAGCATGCACAGAGTTTTCCTTTTCTCCGAGGGCTAGTAGTTTCAACTAGTGTCTGTTGGGGCTGTTGTCTGCCTCATCTTGCTAAAAGGGGTTCAATGCGACATGGGTAGTCGTGGCACCTCAGCATCATTCCTGGGACACTTTATCTCATGCAGATGGGACGCTTATCCATTTGAATTGCTCGAACTGTCATTGGAACTGTCTTGGGTGCTCATTGTGCGGATCAGATTTCGTTAGCATTGGGAGAACACAAAGGGATCAATACAATTAAATATCTAGTTAGTAATGAAAGAAGTGTTTACACTTGCAGAGTGCTCATCTCAGGAGTGAAAGGACTCAATGAACTCAATGTGGGAGGGAGGAGGGGGGGGGGGGGGGGGGGACATCCTAGACTTGCTGTTGATGTGCGGACACTTTCCAGCCAATTGGTGCATTAGCAAGGGAGTAGGGAGACGCAAAGTCTCACTAGCTCCAGTAGCTTCGTAATGCAGACAGAAATGACAACAGGCTTGTACACAACACAAATACCTACTACAAACTATGGCAGGTGGCGCACGCAGCGGCGTCAGTTTGTCCTAAAACTTGCAAAAAATGACGTTTTGGCCATAATTTTGTGCACGGGCATCCAAACGCAACACTGTCTCAACGTGAGATGCAAAATCTCCAGCCGGACGCTACGACTTGAAATACAAAACACGAAACCAAGCTCAAGAGCTAGTCCACCGAGAAAACTCTAACGACTCTAGAAATAGTGCAGAGCATGCCAGCAAGCATCCGGGATGTCGTAGCAGCCGTGTGGGAGCTGCTGGTGGGTGGGATCACCACCTGTTGGTGCTCCGATGCCAGCTGGGTCCGCATGAAGGATCTGCACGAGCATGGACATGGCCGAGTGGTCAAAGTAAAAGGAAACGCTATGCAGCAGGTTGGGGCAGTAGCGTTGTTGATGCAGCGTGCGGGCTTCCACGCTCGTTGCTTAAGTCTGCTGCCCCCTCATTCTGCTGCTCTGGAGACTAAGTCTGGAAGCTCTGGATTTGTTACTCAGAAACGCGCGCGCCAGTGTTAGCGTCAGAAAGCAGCTGAAAACTGGAATTAACTCATTAGAAGTGAAGAATGAGCAACAATGGGAGACCCCTCCAAGTTCTAGCTCCCCCCCACTAGTGTAGAACTTGTTACTCAGCTAACCAGCCAATCAGAAAATAGCTCTGGACCTATTTTCTGGCAGGCAGGGTTTTCTCGGTGAGCCCTGCAAGACGCCCGACAGGCCAAAACCCGGGCGTCGTCCGTTTTGCCCGAAAACTGGACCATACCATAATACCAACGTTGCAAACGCAGTCGTGCAGTCAGAATCAGCTAGAAAAATAGTAGCAAAGAGTTATGGCTGCCCGAACCCGGGCAGTGTCTACGATGGTTTATGATGCTGAACAGGACCATACAACATGCAACAAGGACCCAGAGAGAGCATGACGATGCAGACGCGATGGGACGCGCTGGACGCATGCAGACAGCAACTGTGGGGGCAGTGACCGTCGGCAGGACGACCGCCGAGGAGGCCTGCCGATGGAGCTGAGCATGTCGCCTGAGAGAGGAGGCTCCAGCGAACTGCGAGTAGACCTCAGCATGCGTCGGCTCCACCGGACGACACTCCATCAGCGTCGAGTCTTGCCGTCAGTCATGTGCACGCCGATGTACACAAGCCGGGAGGACACAACAGAGCACAATGAGAGATGCGCAAAACCAACACTCCCCCATGACTCACAGGCGTAGTGCACATGGGCGGGTAGAGACACAATCAACATCCAAACTCCCCCAGGGCAAGCAGAGACGCAGACAGAGACAAAGAGAGCAACTCACGGACGCACGCCGACCGAACTCACAGCCTTCTTGAACGAGTCGCGCTTCAGTGCCTTGGTTAAGAAGTCATCCAACTACCGTGCTGTCTCAACCCACACAATGCTGATGCTGCCGTCACGTAACAACGAACGCACATAGTAATACTCAACGTTCATGTGCTTTGTGCGTGTGTGATGCACGCCGTCATTGTCGGCGATGGCCATGGCACTCTCATTGTCACAATACAACGTGATGGATGCGACAGACTGACATAACTCGGACAACAAACAACGCAACCACACACTCTTACACGCGCCTGAGCCAAGAGCCACGTGCTCAGCCTCAGCAGTGCTGCGTGCAATGTATTCCTGCTTGCCACTGCGCCAGGACACAGCTGTGCCGCCAATCAGAAAGATCCAGCCTGTGCGAATCTTATCGTCCGGACTGCCGGCCCAGTCACTGTCAGTGTAGCCCACTTCGACAACAGACGGCTGACGGCGAAACATGAGACCTGGCCGAGGAGTCGAGACGACATAGCGCAGTACTCGGATCGCGGCCTCATGGTGGAGGTGACGTGGCTCCTGAGAAAACTGAGCCAGGAGGTTGACGGCGAACGCGATGTCTGGGCGCGTCGTCGTCGCCAGGAACATCAGTGACCCGATGACTCGTAGGTACGTGGTCACGTCAACTTGTTCCCCCACAACGGCTGGGTCAGGACTCTTCAGCTTCACCTGGCCGTCGGGTGACATGGGTGAGGATGCGCTCGGCACGAGTGGCAGGTCCTCGGCGAAGCGAGTGGACAGAGTCTGCACATAGGCAACCTGATGGACATGGAGGATGCCCTGGGAGCGATCATGCTCGAGCTCCATGCCCAGGAAGACTCGGGCAGACCCGAGATCCTTCATCTGGTAGGCGGCGTACAGCAACTCCGTGACACGCTGGATGGCAGCAGTGTCTGGCGACGCAATGAGGAGATCATCGACATACACTAGAACAGCAACGAAGGTCTGGCCTCGCGGACTGACAAATAGTGTAGGGACCGTGGTGCTGCGCTTGAGTCCGCCACGAAGGAGCGTGCTGCTGATCTCCTGGTTCCAGCACCGAGGCGACTGCTTCAGGCCATAGAGGGCCTTACGCAGTCGCCACACTCTCCCGGTGCCATCGTCGAAGCCTGGTGGCTGCACCATGTAAAGCTCCTCACCCTCCAGTGAACCATGGAGAAAAGCGTTGCTCACATCCATCTGATGTAGCTCCCACCCATGCTGGACGACCAGGCTGAAGAGCGCCCGGCTGGTGGAGAACCGGCCAACTGGGGCAAAGATCTGGTCNAGGGTCCGCGGTGCTGCGCTGGAGCCCGCCACGAAGGAGCGTGCTGCTGATCTCCTGGTTCCAGCACCGAGGCGACTGCTTCAGGCCATAGAGGGCCTTACGCAGTCGCCACACTCTCCCGGTGCCATCGTCGAAGCCTGGTGGCTGCACCATGTAAAGCTCCTCACCCTCCAGTGAACCATGGAGAAAAGCGTTGCTCACATCCATCTGATGTAGCTCCCACCCATGCTGGACGACCAGGCTGAAGAGCGCCCGGCTGGTGGAGAACCGGCCAACTGGGGCAAAGATCTGGTCGTAGTCGACCCCAGGAACCTGGGCAAACCCCTTTGCTGTAAGGCGGGCCTTGTATTTGTCCAAGGACCCGTCAGGCTTCCACTTACGCCGAAAGACCCATTTGGCGCCGATGGCCTTCTGACCTGGAGGAAGGTCGACGAGGTCGTACACATGGTGCTTTCGGATGGCGGCTAGCTCATCGGCACACGCAGCGTCCCAGTGTGCGGCCTTAGGAGAGGCTCGTGCCTCGCGCAAGGTGGCTGGGTCCTCCGGGGGTGCTGTGGAGCGGACTGAGAGAGCGTGTGCCTCTCGAGCCCCAGGTGGGATGCGCGCGAGTGTGGCCACGACAACGTGCCGATGCTCATGATGGAGCATGGCATAGCCTAATGCGGAGCCCGGGTGCAGGTCTGCAATGATGGCCGAGGTGGTCAGGCTGAGGGCCTTGGTGCCAGGGTCCCCACTCACAACCGAGGGAGTGGAGGAGACAATTGGAGCCACGGGGGGTCGAGGCGCCACGGAACGCGGTGCGACGGTCTGCGCGCTCACCGAGGGCCTGGGTCGGAGGCTGCCGCCTGGGCCACGTGTGTAGCGTTGCAGGGCAGGCGACGGCACTGAGTCTGCCGGGCCAATGGAGGCGGACGTGGGTGCTCGCCCGGAGGGGCCAATAGGCACAACGGGGGCGGCCGGCCCGAAGAGACCAGCAGACATGACGGGGGCTGCCGGCCCGGAGGGGCCAGCAGACACGATTGGGGCTGGCGGCCCAGAGGGACCAGCGGACGCGACTCGGGCTGCCGGCCTGGAGGGACCAGCGGACACGACTGGGGCTGCAGGCCCGGAGGGACCAGCGGATACGACTGGGGCTGCCTGCCGGGAGGGACCAGCGGACGCGACTGGGGCTGCCGGCTCGGAGGGGCCAGCGGACGCGACTGGGGCTACCGACCCGGAGGGACCAGCGGACACGACTGGGGCTGCCGGCCCGGACGGACCAGCGTACGCGTCTGGGGCTGCCGGCCCGGAGGGACCAGCGGACGCGACGGGGGCTGCCGGCCCGGAGGGACCAGCGGACACGACTGGGGCTGCCGGCCCTGAGGGACCAGCGGACGCGACTGGGGCCGCCGGCCCGGAGGGACCAGCAGACGTGACTGGGGCTGCCAGCCTGGAGGGACCAGCGGATGCGACTGGGGCTGCCGGCCTAGAGGGACCAGCGGACGCGACTGGGGCTGCCGGCCCGGAGGGACCAGCAGACGCGACTGGGGCTGCCGGCCCAGAGGGACCAGTGGACGCGACTGGGGCTGCCGGCCCAGAGGGACCCGCGGATGTGTCACCCGGAAGCGGTAGGACGGAGGACGGACTCACCACTCCCCCACGTGACGGGATAGACACGGACGAGCCGGAGCGGTTGAGATCGCTAGGAAACAGGTCCTCGAAGAAGAGGGCATCCCGTGACTCGACGATGTAGTGCCGGGAGGGATCTCACAAGCGCCAGGCCTTGGACTGACGAGTGACCCCGAGGAAGGTGCAGGGACGTCCGCGGGGGGCGAACTTGCTGCCCTGCTGCGGGGCGGGCAACCACACAATGACCACGCAACCCCAGACGCGAGCGGGGCGGAGGTCAGCGCGCTGACCGAACCAATGCTGGTACGGTGTGGACTGGAGGGGTAGGGGACCGTAGGGAATCCGGTTCCAGACCCAGGTCATGTAGGCCATGGCTTCAAAGTAGAAGCCTTCGGAGAGACCGTACTCGACCCGCATGGTGCGGACGGCGTCGGCCATGGTCCGGTTCCACCGCTCGGAGACACCGTTCTGGGCGGGTGTGTAAGGCGCAGATGTGTCATGGTGGATCCCGCGGGAGGCGAGAAAAGTCGTGGCCTCACCCATGTACTCGCCACTGCGATCGGAGCGAAAGCGGAAAAGGAGCGGCCACACGCGCGCTCCGCGAGGACAAGCCAGTCCTGGATGGCTCGGGCGACATCGCTCTTCTGCCAAAGGCAGAAGACCCAGCGGTAGCGAGAATAGTCGTCCGTGAGGGTGAGGACATAGCGGCCATGCTCGCCGACGGACTCGGTGGGGAGGGGACCCATCACGTCCGAATGGAAAAGGTCGAGAGGCGCGGATGCACGGGAGGAAAACAAGGGGTACGTGGACCGGTGCATCTTCCCCTGAGCGCAGTCAATGCACTCAGTGGGGCACGGGAGAGGGAAAGTCTCCGGGTCAAGGCCCTTGGCCGGCTGGGTGCGGAGCATGCTGTCTACGGCGGCAGAGTGGACGTGGCAAAGGCGGCGGTGCAAGAGGCGGGTGTGCTGAGGAGAAAGCGTACTGGTGACAAACACATGGCCAGTGGCGGCCGACGGTGAGGAGACGGGAGAAGAGGAGAGGCGAGGAACATGCCACAGGTTGCCACGGGCGGTGGCGTGCAGTATGACAAGACCAGACGGACGCAACGACACAGTGCCAACACCACACGAGTGCACAACGTCCATGCTCATGCGGTCAAGGGCAGTGACGGACAGGAGGCTGAGCTCGAGACCAGGGACGAAGAGGACATCGGTCAGAAAGACATCACCGGCAGGACCACGGAAACGAACGACGCCAACACCACGGACAGGCAACACCTGTCCGGAGCCCGTCCGGACACCGGAGACATCGCCTACAGGACCAAGCATACTAAAGGCCTCACGAGAGGCCGTCATGTGATGCGTGGCCCCGGAGTCGATGATCCAAGTCTCAGCAGGGTCCTGGACAGGGGTCGCCAGATCGCTCACAGTCACATGGCAGCAAGCAAGGGATGCGGACGCGGTGGAAGGAGGCGCAAAACAAGACTGCAAGTCGTCAAGCCACGCAATGTCATCATGGAGAGAAGTGACAGAGACCACGGGAGACGACGAGACAGACGAGGAAACAGGACACAACCGCAGCTCGGCCTCAGTCATGCAGGGCTCGGCAGGAGAGCAGGATGTGACGCAACTCGCACTTCCCTGGGGAGGAGGGCGAGGCAGGCCGAGCTGGAGCACGATGAACTGCTCTAGCTGACACTCACGGGAGGACGGCTCGGGAGTGTAGACGGAGTGCGGAGTGATGGTGCCGGAGCCCGGGTAGGAGGAGGACTGAGCCGGCGAAGGAAACGGAGGCGCCGACGGCTGCTGATGGTGCGGCTGCGACGCCGGTGTCTGCTGGACTGGCGAGGCGACCGGAGTGGTGGAGCTGCTGGACGATGTTGAGGCGTCGGAGAAGGCGACAGCTACGGCGGCAGAGGCGAGAAGGCACTCCCGCTGGCGACACATGGTGGCGATGACGCGCGCCTCATCCGTCGATAGGGGGCACGTATACCACCAGTGCCCAGGCTGGCCACAGTTGTGGCAGACCGAGCCACCACTGATGGACCCGGTCGACGGCTGCTGCTGCTGCTGCTGACCCTTGCCCTTCTTGCTCTGACGCTTCTTCTTCCCTGATGACGAAGAGCTGGAGGAGGTAGCTGTGGCGGGGAAGGCAACGGCCACGGAGGCGACAGCAGGGGAGGCAAGGGCCTCCGTGGGCTGGAGGTAGGACTCCAGACGAGCTTCCTCAATCCAGAGGAAGAGCTCGTACGCCCAAGGCATGAGGGTGCCCTGGGCTGCCATGGTGGAAAGGACTTCCTGCGGGTAGTGAACGAAGAGGTCTGCTTACGCGGCGGTGGCACCGCGTTTGATGGTGAGGAGCGCGGCCAGCGAGGGTGGTGCAGAGGTGCCGAGGCGTCGAAGGATGTCCTCCGCCCGTTGCCAGTAGGCGGTGACCGTCTCGGTCTCCCCCATGTGCAGGGAGTTAAACTCCCGCTGTAGACGGCTGATCTCAATATCGCTAGATAGGTGATGGGGGCGAGTGAGGATGTGCACGCGGCAGTAGGGTCCGAGGTGGCGCCAGTGGTGACGTCACCGAGGAAAGGCTCCAAGGCCAAGCGAGAAGCCTGGAGCCTTCTCGCTCCAGGCTAGCACGAGGGCACGTTCGGCGCGACCAGCGTCATACAACTGGTCGGCCTGGATAGTGTCGTATGGGTGGCTGTAGTATGGCCACAGGCCCTCACTCTGCGCCCAGATCCGGAAGGTGAGCTCCCAGCTCCGATACTGTTCGCCGGCCTGAAGCGGCAGGGGCGGCATCTCAAAGTCCTTCTGCCGACGGCCGGCGCCCAGAGTGGGGCCAAGGACGGAGGTCACCGTCTGCCGCTGGCGCTGAGTGTGCTACTGCGCTAGGTAGTGCGCGACGGCGGACACAGCAGGACTAGCGTGCGCATGAGGAATGAATGGCGACAATGTACTGGTGGCAGTCTGGGAGGCCAATGGCTGCAGTGCTGCAAGCTGCTGTGTGAAGGCAGCGAGCTGTTGCTGAAGGGCAGCCAAGGGGTTAGGGTTGCCGGCGACAACGCCGGTGGGCTGCTGCTGCTGCTACTGCTGCTGCTGCTGCAGTTGCTGCAGCTGTTGCACAAATGGAGGGCTGGGGGTCCCCCCAACGGCGAAAGACCCCTCACTGGGACTGTCTGCCATGGCGGATTTGTTGCCCCAGTGTTTTGCCCTTTTGTTTTCCTTTTGTTTTCTCTTTGTGTGCTGCCGAGGTTAACAAGGACGTCAGCCCAGAATGGCTGACGTCACCATCTAGGCTGTAGTTTCTTCCCCTTCCCTTTCCCCTCCTTTTGCCTCTTTTTTTTGTGTGTGTTAATGACGTCAGCAGTGACATAAGCAGTGACGTCAGCGGAGGGCTGCTGACGTCAGCAGCGGTAGTTACTGCAGCTGCTATTGCGCGGCTCCTGCTGCTGCTACTGCTGCTACGGCTGCTGCTGTTGCTGCTACTGCGGATGCTGCTGCGGCTGCTGCGGCTGCAGCAGCTGCTGCTGCTGTTGCGGTTGCTGCTGCGGCTGCTGCTGCTGCGCGCTACTACAGCTGCTGCGGGGTGGGGGATTTTTTTTGTCTCTCCCTTTTTTTTCTCTCTTTTTCGCTCCTCACAACGAGCTTCCCTGCTCACTATGAGCACCGAGCCGCGAGCAGCGAGCTCGCTGCTCGCTGCTAGCTGCTCACTGCTTGCTGCGAGCAGCGAGCTCGCTGCTCGCTATGAGCAGCGAGCCGCGAGCAGCGAGCTCGCTGCTCGCTGTGAGTAGCGAGCCGCGAGCAGCGAGCTCACTGCTCGCTGCTGGCTGCTCGCTGCTTGCTGCGAGCAGCGAGCTCGCTCCCAGCAGCTCGCTGCTCGCTATGAGCAGCGGGCAGCGGGCTACGGGCAGCTGCGGCTGCTGCTGCTGCTGGTAGCTGCTGCAGCCGCCGCTGCTAGCTGCTGCTGGCCGCTGCCGGCTGCTGCTTGCTGTTGCAGCTGCTGCCGCCGGCTGCTGCTGCTGCTTGCTGCTACTGCTGCTGCCGCCACTGGCTGCTGCTGCTGCGAGCTGCTGTGAGCTGCTGCTGCTGCCGGCTGCTGCTGCGCACAGCTGTTGCTTGCTGCTGCTGCCAGTGCTTGCTGCTACTGCAAGCTGCTGCTGCTACTGAAGGCTGCTGCTGCCAGCCACTCCACCTGAATGACGTCGCCGCGTGCGTCGTCGCCAGGAAGCGCACGACGTGGCCTGCCGCTCACCTCCTCGCGTCAAACGTGGGGGTCAGCGCTGCCAGAAAAATTCGGCAGCATTTCCCCTGGCCCAGTGGCCGTGGGAAAAATTCTAACGCCGCCACCAGGCAGTTGAATGCTATCGGAAAAAATCCGGCAGCATTTCCCCTGCATTGGCGTGTATGGGGGTCCGCCGGCGTTGTCTGGCACCTGTGCGTCAGCAGGTTGGGGCAGCAGCGTTGTTGATGCAGCGTGCGGATTTCCACGCTTGTTGCTTAAGTCTGCTGCCCCCTCAGTCTGCTGCTCTGGAGACTAAGTCTGGAAGCTCTGGATTTGTTACTCAGAAGCACGCGCGCCAGTGTTACCGTCAGAAAGCAGCTGAAAACTGGAAGTAACTGATTAGAAGTGAAGAATGAGCAACAATGGGAGACCCCTCCAAGTTCTAGCTCCCCCCCACTAGTGTAGAACTTGTTACTCAGCTAACCAGCCAATCAGAAAATAGCTCTGGACCTATTTTCTGGCAGGCAGGGTTTTCTCGGTGAGCCCTGCCAGACGCCCGACAGCCCAAAACCCGGGCGTCGTCCGTTTTGCCTGAAAACTGGAAGTAACTGATTAGAAGTGAAGAATGAGCAACAATGGGAGACCCCTCCAAGTTCTAGCTCCCCCCCACTAGTGTAGAACTTGTTACTCAGCTAACCAGCCAATCAGAAAATAGCTCTGGACCTATTTTCTGGCAGGCAGGGTTTTCTCGGTGAGCCCTGCCAGACGCCCGATAGCCCAAAAACCGGGCGTCGTGCGTTTTGCCTGAAAGCTGGATCATACCATAATACCGACGCTGCGAACACAGTCGTGCGGTCAGAATCAGCTAGAAAAATAGTAGCAAAGAGTTATGGCTGCCCGAACCCGGGCAGTGTCTACGATGGTTCATGATGCCGAACAGGACCATGCAACATGCAATAAGGACCCAGAGAGAGCATGACGATGCAGACACGATGGGACGCGCTGGACGCATGCAGACAGCAACTGTGGGGGCAGTGACCGTCGGCAGGACGACCGCCGAGGAGGCCTGCCGATGGAGCTGAGCACGTCGCCGGAGAGAGGAGGCTCTAGCGAACTGCGAGTAGACCTCAGCGTGCGTTGGCTCCACCGGACGATACTCCATCAGCGTCGAGTCTTGCCGTCAGTCATCTGCACGCCGATGTACACAAGCCGGGAGGACACAACAGAGCACAATGAGAGATGTGCAAAACCCATAAAAGTAAGATGTACATACAGACTATTGGAGTTGTGTTTTGTTTGTTGGCCACTCACATCTCTATTCCCTCTTGTCCATCTTACTCTACGCAGTAACAATCAAAGCACGAAACCCACCGCAGAAAACAACGGCACGCATCATTCACGCACCAAGCAAATCCATCACAGTGGAGCATCACTTTGTTCATGAGTGCATTGGTGCTGGCATTGTTCAAAATTCTTGGATGGATACACGATCACAGAGAGTTGACTTTCTCACCAAGACTCTCAGTAGGAATGTCTTCAAGTGTGCCATCCATATCGTCGGAATGACCTGTCCCCATGACTCAGGGTGAAATAATTGGTGGCTGTCTGTCCAGCTATCACCTTCACGCTTATGCACTACTGTGGGTGCCATTATGTCACTTCTTGTAGGATGTTTGTCTATAGGTCATGGGGGAGTGTTGGAGATGTGTTCTGTTCGTTGGCCTCTCACATCTCTATTCCCTGTTGTCTCACTATCTATGGCACACACTTGTACTTGTTGAGTGACCATGGCCATACCTGGGGAGCCATCACCCAAGAGCACCTTTGCTGTTGTCACCACCCTCTTCAAGCAGTTGTCAAGTTACCTGGGAGTGCCCTCTGGCACGAGCATGGCTCCCACCTGACTATCTTGCTATGATGTGGTAGATGCTAGGCCTCGTACATTCTCACTGCCGAAGCCTGCATCATGGTTGTTTGACTCTGGGTGTTTTGGGGGAGCTGCATGTTATCCCGGGTGCTGATCCTTGGGGGCCACCGTGTCGGTTTCTAGCCACACACAAGTGAGAAGCCATCCTCAGGTAATTCCAAGAGGTCGGGCTCGACCACCGGGTGGCGGAGTATGCTCACTTGAGTTGTTGCTTGGTGTGGATATGCACTCACCGGCGACTTAGACTCTCGATCCCTTCACCTGTCTCTTGTCTTGATTGTGACATCTTACTCTAAGACAAACCCTACCACATCCATGGCGTGGGATACTCTCTTACTCACTGTCATCCTCTCACACATCTCCACGAGCAAAGTAAGCTAGTAGCTATTGGTATTAGAAGAGGTGAGAAGTTCATCTCACCCTCTTGCGATTCACAGCTTGTGGGTGGAGAGTCTTCTCACTACCGGACCATCTCGTTAGTCCAGTGTAGCCTCTGGCGCCGTACAGAGTTGGATGTGCAGTGCCTCCTATCTCTCCTCATGCTTTACCACTGATGTCCCGCGCTCAGGCAGTAATCTCTACCGTAATCCATAGCAGTTGCACTCGACGGCTGAAGGCAGCAACACATAGTGGAACCATTACCGTCTTACATACGCACCTGCTGCTCCTCCTTTGACCTCTTGCCACTGTCCATGTGGACGTCAGCTTGCAGAATCTTCACTGCATGCTCAAGGCACTTTGCTGACCCTCTCTTCAGAAACAACCTTAGTCTTCACATTCCGCTCGACCTCTAGCGAGTTCTTCACTCGCATCTGCGGCTGCATCTGTAACCGACTCATCTGCCACACTGGATATCCCACCTCTTGACGAACCTCCCGACGTCGAGCTGGACTCACCTTGCACAAAAACATGCTAGCAATTCATGCAGAGTGGGAGGATTGGAGGACCCTCGATTTAATCTCGCCCAGCGACAACCCCGATGAGCCACCGTGGGTGTGTATGCTGGATCCTTCCTATTGGCGTAGTGAGCTCGTTCAGGCGGTTGAACCAGCGGAGCGTGACATCATCCACCACGTTTACACAAAAAACAACCTCCCGCTCTCACAAAAAACGACCTCCCGCTCTCACGGTCTCCAAGTATGCAGCCCACTGGGTCGCCTCCTGCTTCTACTTCTGCACCTGACTCCAGTCAGACTCCCGGTCCTACAGCTGCTGACACCGCCGAGCCATCAGTGGCACGCAAGATTCCTGGTGTTATCCCTGTCCTGCCGGTTCACACCATCCCCATCAGCTTGGCCAGTGCTGTACTGGGCGCCGTAGTTGGTGCTGCTGCCACATTCTTAGCCACGGCCCGTGCCAGCAGGGCACCGACTGAAACTGCAGTGGGTAGAGCAACTGAGGCGTACGCTCATACGGCAGCATCCCTGACACTGCTTGTTACTATAGCCGCTAACATCGCCACACAGGTCACAGAAGCAACCACTGCCATTGCCACCGCTGCCGCTTCCACAACCGACGCAACCTCAAGCGCCGTCGGCTCCATTCGGGCATCTACTGCAGCAACAGTTTTGACCCCTACAAGTGCAGCCCCCGACCTCTCCCATCCCGTCACCACTCGGATCCTTTTCACCTCTACAGTTGTAGCAGTGGCAAGAGCCACTGCCACATGTATTCTCTATCTTGCCGTGGCGGTTTACACTTGGATGGCTGTCCTGTTCTCTTTAGCTGCAGCGGTGGTGCAACCTCTCTTCTCCTTTCTGCCACGCTGCTACCCTGGTGAGCATTCTCTCTCTCTCTCTCTCTCTCTCTCTCTCTCTCTCTCTCTCTCTCTCTCTCTCCCTCTCTCTCTCTCTGTCTCTCTCTCTCTCTCTCTCTCTCTCTCTCTCCCTCTCTCTCTCT
>SZWC01008019.1:61315-84668 GCA_023375785.1 Penium margaritaceum
TCTCTCTCTCTCTCTGTCTCTCTCTGTCTCTCTCTCTCTCTCTCTCTCTCTCTCTCTCTCTCCCTCTCTCTCTCTTGCTCGCTCGCTCGCTCTCCCCCTCCCTCTCTCACCCATCCCAAATCTCTCTTTGAGTGGTCATCTCTTCACACCATGCCTGCACCAAAGGAAACCATCGAAGCCCTGCAATCTGCTCTCAGTGAGGCACAGGTTGTATACCGTCGAGTAGAGGAAGAACTCCACAATTGCCTAGAGGGTCAGCAGGCGCTGGCTGCAACTGTGGCCAACTTAGTCATAGAGCGCCTGCGTGCCTGAACTATCCTTGCTGTTGTCCTGCCTGCTGAAGACACTACCTCCTCCGAGTCCTTTGTACTCGCCAATGCTGCCACTAACTCCACTGCTCCCTCTTTCTTAGCTGCTGCTCTTGCTCGGGTGCTTCTTCCACCCACACAAAAGGACTTCAAGAGTCCACCCTCACAGTTCACCTCTAAACTTACCTCCTCATCCTGGGAGACCCTGTAGTTCTTGGGCACAAGGGGAAATCCTATGGGAGTACTACTTTGCAGCCAAACCGCCTTTCGTACCTCAGCCCGTAGAGGCCGCCCGTGCCGTCCGTGCTCTCATCAACGCCGGGCCTGAAGGGTCGATTGACGACATTGGTCCGTATAATGCTGACCTAGCTCGCATCATGCCTGCTGATCCTGTTGGTGCCTACGTCCTCATTTGTCGCCGGAAGACAGTGACTTGCCATGCCGTTCAAAGCGCCCTCAATATACAGTTCAATACTCTTCACATTCGCGTAGAAAAAACATCTGATGAGTACTGGACATGGAGTCTGCGCCTTCTTCATGACTTGGGGACAGCAGCACCTGGCCCGCTCTCTGCCTGCGTGTCTATTGTCGCTGGTCTCATCCTCGAGCTCTCCGAACCGTACCTGCATGTCTCCCAATATGAGCTTCAGTGCCTTGCTACTGCCCTTGTTCTCGCTAACTCTTCCCCAGAGGTTGGACCTCCCTACGAGTTCACCGCCGCTCGGCTCACAGACAGGTGGAACAACTTACAGAACAAACGTCTCCATCGTGCCGCACTCACAGCCGTGACCACTGCCTCATCTTCCTCCTTTGCAGCTGCCGTCTCCATTCCATACTCCCCCTCCACTACAACCACCCACGTCTCTCAGGGTGCTGGCCACGGTGGGGGAGGCAGGCCTGGCCATGGGTGTGGCAAGGGTCGTGATCGTGGCAACAAATCATCCAATGCTTCTACTCCCCCCACCGAGGTCACATGCTGGAACTGTGGTGGTCATGGACACTCTGCCTCAAAGTATTCAGCTCCTTATGATGATGCCCGTCCTGCTTCTGCTACGTGTGCTCACAGGGCCTGCACAGGCATCACCACCTCTCCCGCAACCACAGCTGCTGCGACAGTGGCATCTTCTTCCTCCTCTTCCTCCTTTGTCTTGGCTCTGAGCACCACCCTCACACCCCTCCAGCCATCTGTCTCCCAACTTGCCCCCTGGGGATGGGTGCTTCCTCCCTCGGGACCGCCCTCCTCTTGACCCCCGTCCATCCACTAAACCCTGTCCTCTTGGTGCAGGGACGATGGCCTTTTCTTTAACGCCCGCTCCTCCGACTACTCTACTGACCACCGCGATGAGGAGCGGGCCCTTGAGCACCGTCTCACCGAAATTCTCCAGCTTCGCTCTCAAGGAAGTGAGATTATGAGTGGCCAGTCTCGTGCATTTGTTTGTGAGTCGGATGGAGCCCTTCGTGGTGCGTCGTCGGGATGTGTTCATGGGACCTTGTCTGATGACCGCTCGTGGATTTTGGACTCCCAGTCTCGCACGTTTCCTTCCCTTCTTGGTAATTCGCCACATGTGCCATCCCTTAGGACTGTTGCTGTCTGTCTTGTACTTCCCTCCACTCGTGTCTCCTCTGGTTTCTGGATCATTGAATCTAGGGCCACCCATGACATGACCTCATGTTGTTCGTCTTTTGTCTCTCTTGATCCTGTTGGCTCCGTTTGCTTTGTTCGGACTGGTTGTGGCCTATTACTTCCTGTTCAAGGTGTTGGTCTTGACTGCTTTGTTGGCCCCGCTGGAGACCTCTTCCTTCCTGACGTTTCGTACATGCCTGATCTTAGCCTACTCTCTGTCACCAACCTTGACGACCAGGGCATGGAATACTCGTCCAGCCGAGGCGTTAGCATGATTGTCCTTTGTTCGTCCGACCGTGTTGTGCTTCGTGGTGTCCGATGTGATCGCCTGTTTTGTGTACCTCTGTCACTCCCCTCGTATTCCATTGCCTCTGCTCTTGTTCATGTCGCCCCAACCTTGTCGCTTGAGCATGCTGACCTCTTGCATCGTTGTCTCTTTCACATTCACAGGACTGCCATTCAGCGTCTCTTGCACCTCTAACCTGCTGTCGGCCTAGACTCGGCCACGTTTGTGCCTCCGTGCTCCGCTACCTGCCTTGACTGTGCGCGTGGCAAGATGCTCCGCTCTGCATTCACAGCAGCCGATTCCACCACATTGCATCCTCTTAAATCGGTCCATGCTGACATCACGGGTCCCTTACCTCACGACTTCCTTGGCGGTCTTGGTCGCTATGTCATTTGCTTGACTGATGACTTCTCGGGTTGCTGCTGGATTTTTGCCCTTCGCCACAAAAGTGACGTGACTGAAGTTCTCGAAGCCTGGCTTCCCCAAGTCAAGCGTGCTTCTTTTCGTCCCTTGCTTGTGTTCCAGAGCGACAGGGGTGGTGAGTTCTTTGGCCCTACCTCTCGTCTCCTTGAATCTCGTGGCATCCATCTGGATTCCGCTGCTCCCTACACGCCCCAAGAGAACGGCATTTCTGAGTGCTAGAACCTCACACTGGCTGGCAGTGTTTGGTCCCTTCTCTCCCCCTTCTATTTAGCTCACACTGTTGGTTTTTGGGCTCAACTGATAAACATACACAACAGGGGACAGTTGGAGGTCGAGGGTGACGGTACCAGGATGTCAAGGGAGAAACTATGTACGGGTCACATTGCGGATGTGTCCGAGACCATGACGTGGAGGATGAGGTGTCCTGAAGTTGGGAAAGAGGTCGCTTGTGTAGGCTTGGAGAGAACCAGGTCTCCAAGTGGCAAGAGCCTGGGCCCCTAGTGGATGAGAAAACGTAGAAGCGCGTGGTGCTAATGTGTAGAGAAATAATGAGGGTGTCTAAGTAGCTAAAATTGTTACATAATATGAAGGTTTCTCATAGGGTGGTGTCCATAACTATCCAAGAAGTGGCATCATAGGTGATCCCATGCTAACGAAGAACCCACTGCCAAGTCTACGACTGCGATATAGATGGGAGAACCTAGAAATAGTCTCCCAAGGCACACGAAAGATTTTATCTTTGCTCCAATTCGGACTATGTCAGGAACAAGGTTTCCTCAGCATCGGGATAATTTCCAAGTACTTGCATCTCAATGAGAGGAGGAAAAAAGCCAAAGAAAAAATAAACTATAAAAAACAAATGTATGAAAACCTTAAGATAAATGGACCAAGACTTGAGAGTGATTTCCACGTGTGTGATCGGTGAAACAACAGACAACGTTCTCTTGAGGCAGGGAAAAAGTTGTGAAATGGTTGTGACTTGACCAATGATAATCACTTTTGTGTTTAAGAGAATGGAAGATGCAAAAAAAGATGCTCAAAAGGAAAGATACACAACCACAAATAGGTAGCTTGGTGCCTATAGAGGACCTGGGATATAGTCGCCATGTCAATGGCATGATTGTCCTAATATTTCATTGTTATTAGAACATGTCAATATCAACCCTCAGCCGGAACAAAGTTGGGGTCAATTCTCGCCAACCGGCAAAATTTTGTGGATGCAAGCTTGCCAATCAGTGAGACTTTGTAGGTGTGAGCTCACCGATGTGTACGCTTACCTGATTGGTAAGCTTGGTTAGACTTATCTCTTCGCTTTTGAAGCCATGTCCTACATGACCTGGGTGTGGAATCGTGTCCCTCACGGTCCTCTGCCTCACCATATCACCCCCTTTGAATACTGGTTAGGCCGCCGTGCCGACCCTCGCCTTGTTCATGTCTCGGGATCTCTCGCCTCTGTCTGGCTCCCTGCTGACCACCGGGATGGCAAGCTCTCCCTCCGTGGTCGCCTTTGTGTATTTCTTGGTGTTTTTCCTTTCTCCAAAGCCCGGAAATCATGGGATCTGGTGTGCTGTCGTGTGATCGAGTCGCGATGCTCTTTTATTTGTGCATTTTTTTTAGCATGATCTTCCTCGACCCTCTTCCGGTTCACTCACTCCGTCCTCTCGGGGTGGGGAAGGCACTTCTCCCTCTCGGCCTGCTGTTCTCCCCTCGGTGCATCTGTTGTTCAACCCCTCCTCAGTGCCGCCTGGTGACTCTGCACCATCTGTGTCTTATGTGCCGCCTACTAACTCTGAGCCATCTGTCTCTTCTGTGCCGCCTACTGCCCGTGAGCCATCTGCCTCTCCTGTGCCGCCTTCTGACTTTGAGCCATCTGCCTCTTCTGTGGCGCCTATTGTCCCTCATCCATCTGCCTCTTCTGTACCTACTTCCGCTGTGCGATCTTCTCCCTCTGTGTCACCTGTTGCATCTGATCTATCTGTTGGTTCTAAGTCGCCCTACTCTTCTGTGGCCCCCGTTTCTCCCTACACCCGGGATGACCCTCTCCATGAACTTCCCGCTCACTCCCGCCCGGTTGTCTCAGGTGACCCTGGTCTCCGTACCCTTGGCCTAGTGACCACCTCCTCACCCGTCGGTGCATCTGTTGTGTATCCCCGTACTTCCCTTGGGTACTCTCTCATTGAACAGGAATTTTTCCTGGACCTTGATTTGTCTGTTGCTGGGTATGTTGCCTCATGATTTGCTGCTACTCGTCTGTCCTCTCTTCCACCTGAACCCCTGACAGTGCAAGGTGCTTGTAGTACAACTGACTCCATCCTGTGGGAGCAGGCCATGTGAGTGGAACTTGAAGCACTCTCTGAGCATGGTGTCTACAAGCTGGTTGATCTCCGTCCAGGACGCAAAGCAGTAACCGCAAAGTAGGTGTACCGGCAAAAGCTGAATCTCGACAACTCTGTTGACCGATACAAGGCACGACTCACAGCAAAGGAATTCTCTTAAGTCTCAGGGGTCGACTTTGATGAGACACTTGCCCCAGTTGGTCGCTATACCACTGCCAGGGCACTCCATAGCCTGGTGGCCCAACATGATTGGGAACTCCAATAGATGGATGTCAATAATGCCTTCCTTCATGGGAAACTTGACGAGGAAATCTATATGGTGCAGCCACCTGGCTTCATTGATGGAACAAATCGGGTAGACCCTGTATGGGTTCAAGTAGTTACCACGCTTTTGGAACCAGGAGATTGTAACGACTCTCGAAACAAGGGGGCTTAAGGAGGATTACTATAGACCCTTCCTTATTCCTTAGTGCTCCCTCTAGCCTGCTTATTGCTATCCTTGTCTATGTGGATGACCTTCTGGTTGCCTCTCCGAATGTCGTTGCTTTCCAATCTGCAAAGACTCTATTTCCATCCGCTTACAAGATGAAGGACCTCGGTCCAGCTCGTGTCTTTCTAGACATGGAGCTAGAGAGCAATCGCTCACGCCACAACTTACACATCCACCAGGCTGCGTATGTCTGCAGCCTGGAGGACTGGTTTGGATCGCTTCTCATAACTGACCCCTCAGATTCTACACCCCAGCGGGTCAGTCACTGTTGAAGTCCTCAGAGCTGTCAAAACTGGGGGAGACTATGGACGTGACAGACTACCTGAGGATCATTGGCTCCTTGATTTACCTTGCCACCACTTCTCGTGTTGACATTGCCTTTACTGTGAAATTTCTCTCTCAATTCTCCCAGTGTCCCAGAGAGCGTCCCTTTGAGGACGCATTGCATGTGGTACACTATGCACTTTCCACATCATGACTTGGGCTATACTTTCGTGTACAGTCCTCCGTGCTTGTTCATGGATTCACTGACACAGACTGGGCACATGACAGTGATGCATGAAGTAGAACGGGATATATTTTTATGATTGGTGGAACTGTTATTTTGTGGAAAATTAGAAAACAAGGGTGTGTTGTCCGCAACACATCTGAGGCCACGTGGCTCTTGGCGTAGTGCGAGTGAAGCTGTCTGGCTCTATCACCTCTTGCAATAATTGCGTGTCTCCATTTGGTGCATTACTCTGCATTGTGATAATCAAAGGACAAAATCCATTTAAAAAAAACAATGGCATACATCATTCACGCACCAAGCATATCAATATGGAGCATAACTTTGTTCATGAGTGCATTGCTGCTGGCATTGTCCGAGTTGCTTGGATGGATACACGATCACCAAGAGCTGACTTTCTCACGAAGGATTTCAGCAGGAATATCTTCAAGTGTTCTATCCATGCCTTTGGCTTGACCTGTCCTCATGACCCAGGACAAAATGCTTGGTGTCTGCCTGTCCAGTTGTCATATTGAAGCTTATGCACTACTGTGTGTGCCATTCTGCCACTGCTTGTGGGATGTTTGTCTGCGGGTCATGGGGGATTGTTGGAGTCGTGTTCTGTTTGTTGGCCACTCACACCTCTATTTCATCTTGTCTCACTATCTATGGTACACACTTGTACAGATTGAGTGATCATGGCCATATCTTGGGAGCCATTACCCAAGAGTGCCTCTGCTGCTGTCACCACCCTCTTCAAGCTGTTGTCAAGCTGCCCAGGAGTACCCTCTAGCACGAGCATGGCTCCCACCTGCCTATCTTGCTATGATGTGGTAGATGCTAGGCCTCGTACATTCGCAGTGTCGATGGGTGCATCATGGCTGTTTGAATCTGGGTGTTTTGGGTGAGCTGCATGTTATCTCGGGTGCTAATCCTTGGGGGGCACCATGTTGGTTTCTAGCCACACACTGGTGAGGAGCCATCCTTGGGTAATTCTGAGAGGTCGGGTTCAACCCCAGGGTGGCGATCTATGATCACTTGAGTTGTTGCTCGGTGTGGGTGTGTACTCACCGGTGACTTAGACTCTTGTTCCCTTTACCCGTCTCTTTTCTTGGTTGTGATGTCTTACTCTAAGGCAAGCCCTACCACATCCATGGCGTGGGACACTCTCCTGCTCACTGTCATCCTCTCACACATCTCCACGAGAAAAGTAAGCTAGTAACTATACAGACAGAGACATCTCACATCACAACACTCCCTCATGACCCGATGGTACGCATGTCCATACACGCGCATTATTGACACATGTGCACAAACAAGATACTCAACATTCCATACTAACACACCACAATCTAAGCCACCCTTAGGCAAGAAGCGAAGCCCAACAGGAACAAATAGCCACCATGAACTTATCGTGCGCTAGTGCCTTGGTCAAGAATTCAGCCCGCTGCATGTTTGTGCCGACTCCAAGAATGGAGATCACTTGTGGCTCCACAGAAACATGCACAAAATGATGCTCAACAGAAATGTACTGCATGCACGCATGAAACACCCATGTATTATCAGCTGTGGCAAGAGCACTCTGGTTGTCACAGTACAGAACGACGCAATACACAGGCTGACGCAATTCAGGAAACAAACACTACAGCCACACCGCCGTAGAAGACCTAGCCCTAGGGCAACATACTCAGCCCTTGAGGAGCTATGTACAATACAAACCTGCTTGCAACTGTGCCACGACAAAGTGGTGTCACATAGCAAGAGCACGTAGCCTGTCCGAATGCACCCATCAAGACTCCTGGCCCAGTCGCTGTATGCGTAACCATCATCGACCACCAAACACTGTCGTCTAAAGTAGAGTCCAAGGTACAATGTGGACACCACATACCACACCACACGCACGACCGCTTTGAGGGAGGGACTCGATTTGGAGAGGACCGGGGAGGCCCGAGTGGACCAACACTAGCAGACGCAGTGCCCAAGAAGTAGAGTCAAGGCAAGTGCAGGAATGCATCTTATCCTAGGCACAGACAATGCAAGCGGTCTTGGATTGTTTTGAAGGAAGCCGCGTCAAGACCGAGGGCTGGCTAAATTCAAATGAGATTGGACACAGTGTCTGAGATCACATGACAAAGGCGGCGATGCAACAAGTATTGGTTCTTGGGGGAGAGTACGCCAGTCATGAACACATGCACAGAAGAGGACGAGGAAGGAGGCACAAGGAGATGACAGCAAGCAACGCAGTACAAGTCATCAACAACAGACACACGGAGGACAACAACATGAGTATCATAGATGGAAACAGTGTCAGATTTAGCAAAGTGCTCAACGGAGGGAGTGCAGGCACAAACAGGCTAAGCTGAGCTCTAGAGCAGGAATGTAGATTACGTGAGAGATGCACAGGAGGCCAGATGGACCATCAAAGCATACTACCCCAACACTTTGGACTGGGAAGGACTGACCAGATCCCGTGAGAACAGACCAAAGTCAGCGTGACGATAGGTCATATGGTGAGTGGCACAAGATTCAATGATCCAGTTACCACTTGCCTCACAACCCGTCGTCGACACAAAAAAAGGGCCAGAGAACACCTAGTATCTGCCAAACACTCACCAGAGACGAAGGAATTTGGGACTCGTCCAACCCCTCAGTATGACCAGAAGTCATCAGAGGCAGTCGAAGCTCTTCCACACACATTATCACCGGTGAAAAACACAACTAGACTAGCACATTGCGGACCGCATGGCCGTGTCAAGACACTCACACCTCCCTGAGTGCGGAGCGCAAGAAGGTGACGGAGCTTTGTGATGATGTGGTTGCGAGGATCTATGGGATTTGCATCACCGGCGGTTAGTGGAGGTTCAGCTGCCGTTGTGGTCGTGCAGGCGGTCAGGGTGGTGCTGGAGGCAGCCATCTGCTGGGTATGCGTGGCCTGAAGGCCTTGCATGATCCGTGTCCAGTCGAGGGGCTATGTGCACTCCGTGTAGCAATGTGTGCCTCCAAAGTTGTAGTAGTGGAATGAACATCCAGTGCCACCAACGGACAGTCATGGAAGCTGCTGCTGCTGCTCCATACCATGGCTGTGTTTGCCGTTCTTCCCTAACGCAGTGGTGGCCACTCTATGAGAGGAGGGTGACACAGAGGAGGGTGAGGATGAGGCACTCAGGAAGAGAAGGATCGTTGGTGAGGCGGTCATCACAACAACCAGCGGACTCGCCTGATGGGCTTGGGTAGCCTCACTTGCAACTATCTACTGTAGGTAGTACTGATGGGCCCAAAGGAGAAGCTCCAAGGAGTCCGACTACTCAGCGAGAATAGCCTGGTGGAAGTAGGTGAACATGTGGACAAACTCCATGTAGGCCCCAACCATGATGGTGTGCAAGGCCCACAACTAGGAGCCACCGACAGTGCCGAGGCAAGTGTAGATCCGCATGATTCACTACTAGTAGGCTGTTGCCGAATCAGAGGGATCCTATTGAAGGGAGTTGAACTCGTGGAGATGCGCCATCATCATCGCATGGGTCAGGACCAAGTCCTAGCCGGGGGGGGGGGGGGGGGGTTCCACTCCGATGCCCGTACCAGGGGCCTCCAGGAACAGGCGAAAGCCGACAACGACGTCCTGGGGCACGGTGTAGAGCAAGCCGCGCATGGCTCTCGTCGCAACCTGCGCCTGGCGGGGGTCAACCATCTGATAGTGGCTGAAATAACATGGTGATAAGCCCTCCGCATGAGCCCACACCTGGAAGAGAGTCTCCTAGGCGTCGAACGCAACATCACTATCGTAGCATGGTGGTGGGATTCCGAGGTCCTTCGGCCACCGCTCTGTAGGGAGGGCGACCTCAAGGGCATGCTCAAGTGCACTGGGAATCGGAAGCCCACCGAAGGACACACGGGGAGAACGGCGTGTCGAGATTGAAGGTGTAGACAATGTGGAATCCTTCATGGGAGTAATCTCGTGACCCAAATGGAGATGGCTCATCCCCTCGACGGCCTCTCGCCACTGGAGGCCAGAAGCCTAGTGACTGGACACTTTAGGGCCTCATATCTTGTCCTGTCGACCATTATTGTCGTCACTGCTGCTGGCGTCTCCAGCAGGCATCTACTTCTGTACGCCCTAATGATGCATGCCTTGCTGCTGCACATCCTACTGTGGTGCTCCAGCTGCGGATCATGGAGGCTACTACATCCTCTGTATCATAGCGAGAATGTCCTTGAGGGTAACTGCCTACGCCGCCTGCTGCTGCCGGATATCCTCCTGTGCCTGGAATAGGGAGCCAATGGCCTGGGAGTGAGGACTAGATGTCAGCCACAGAGCCAAAGCCAGAAGGAGGAGTAGGCTCCTTCTGCTTGTAGTCACCAGGTGCCATGTGGGCTGCTCATTAGGAAAAAACACAAAAGTGGTCTGATTGAAAACCCAACTGTGTTTCTCGAGGGCTCTGGATGGCTAGAAAAGTTGGAGTCCAGGTAAAAATTGGCCCACAATGATGACATCAGCATGAAGGCTGTTTAAATCAAGTGAGACCTGGAACGATGATAAGACAGAATATGCTGAATGGAATGATGGTGGTTTTGGTACGAGAAGGTAAAAAACGTCACTCTTTTGTTACAGTCCGAAATCCAGAAATATTATAGATTTGAGAGCGTGTTTTCAACTTCTGTCTTCTACAAGGCACAAAACAAAGTGTGAGTGGATGCAATGGACAGGTTATGCCCTTGGATTTCTCAGGAGCCCTTATATGTCTAAAATGGTGGTCATTTGAATTCATCACGCCCTCACATGTCCGGGGTGGTGGTAGGTGCGACCTGACTAAAACTTCCAAGAAGCTTCACAGACCGCATAGGGACATCACATACCGCAACTGCTGCTGGAAAATGTTGGACGAACCTCTGCTGCATTCATGTTTGTGGCCTTGGTGATGCAGTTGTATCTTTCTTCGCAAGGGTGTATCCATTGCTGCAATCTGCTACGACGGGTCACCATGGCTTGGTGGGTCCTGAAACCGGCCCAAAACCATTGTTTTGACCATAAATTCAAGCATAGGAATCCAAACGCAACATAGTCTGAACCTAGATATGCCAAGTCTTGAGCCGGACGCTACGAATTTCACACACACAGGTACGGCACTGATTGGTGGACACAAAATACAATGTATGTAAACCAGGATCGAGAGTCAGTCCACCGAGAAAACTCTAGCGACTGTAGAAAAACTACAGAGTACCTTAGCAAGCATCCGGGATGTCGTAGTAGGTTCATGGGAGCTGGTGGTGGTTGGGAACACCACCCGTTGGTGCTCGGACGCCAGCTGGGTCCACATCATGGATCTGCACGAGCATGGACACGACCGATTGGTTGCTCTGATGTATCCATTCTCGTGAACACAGTAAGCTATACAGACAATCAGGGATGGCTCACATCACAACAACGGGTGGGAGGAGGTGCCTGGAGACTTTCTAGCTTTGCTGTCGCTGATGTGGCAACATAGTATAGTCAGCTCACATAGTAGCACACAAGTTAGGTGCAAGAACAACAAGGGTTTAGGTATGGGATACGCATAGTTGAAAAGATGCTAGAAAGCTTCCTAGCCTTGCAGCTGCTAGCATGGAAACAATGTCCAGCTAGCTAATGCACTAACAAGCAAGAAGGTGCAAGAAACAGCAAATGTTACGCCAGGGAGATGTGCAAAGTATCATAGGCTCCAATAGCTGAGTAATGCAAAGAGAAATGATAAATGACAAGCACACAACATAAATACTTGCTGTGGTGCACGACTAGTGAAGCACGAAGCCATGTCAGTTTGTCCTAAAAACATACTCAAAATAACTGTTTTGGATGTGACTCTGTGCACAGGCATCCAACCGCAACATCGTCTTACCCAATAGGTGTAGAATCTCAAGCCGGATGCTACCACTGGTCAGATCCACAGAACCGACATTGATCAGTGGACCCACATTGCAGAACATGAAAAAAATGTTCTACGTTGTTCTAGGGCATGCAGGCCCATGCTAAATGACACATGATCTCGGTGAGTTGGAGAATTTCCACACCAAAAATTGGCTAAGTTTGCAATGCATGAGTTAAGAAACAAGGGAGGAAGTATAACGAGTCCTGTAGTACGCTGATGTACTAGAAACTGGTGGCTATGCCTTGTCATTCTTGTCACACCAAAACACACGGACAGGGAATACATACACCATGGAGCATGAAACCAAACAAGACGAGTCTCCGGAGGCACCGTAAGAGCCCATCAAGTGCTCGGGTCTCAACCATCGAGAAAATACGCAATACACCCAAAACACATTCAGACTCCACGGTGGCACGCTAGAACCACCGGTAAGTCAAAACTAGGCCCGTGAGGCCTCCTGAGACACCGGAATATGTCACTTGCCTTCCGGGTCTCGGCCATATGCAAACTACACAAGACATACCAGAAGTGATTAACGGATCAATAAATCAGTACTGTGTCTTCCAAGGCACTAGAAAAAACCACTGTGTACCAACCACACCGGGAGCACAAAACCTTTCAGACATAATGTGTGGCTAGTGATCATGGGTTCTCCCGGGGCACTCGCATAGACCAACAGGTGCCTGGATCTTGACCACCGAGAAAACTGTATCAGCCATGCATGGGTGAATTAGGTGGCTAGAATGCACCATACGTGTCTCAGGAAAGGCAATGTAGTTGTTGGAGCATCATTGGGACAATCTGATAAGATCTCACCACACAACACTATCACATACTCAGACAACATCAAGCGCATACACAATCACTCCCCCAGGGGTGTCAAAGGTGTCAATAGGATACTAGCTGAAAAGATGCTCACGCTCCCTTGATAAGAGGATATTAAGAACAAGGACCTCAACACTGCTATGCCAGAATGAATGCGCTCTCCCGGTGTGTAGAAGGCCACATACATGTACCCTCCAAAGATCAGTAGATCTTCCTCCTAACTCGAATGATCCTGAGAAGAACAACAAGTAACGGTTACACCTGATACAAGCTGAAGGTGTGAGAATGTCACCGAATATGGGAAGATGAGGTTGTTCGCACACTTATCCTCGCCGCACCCGATGTTGACCGCACTGTCCTGGAGCCGTTCCTTGGTGACACCACTGACGACATCAACGCTGACCCCCTGCGGGCTTGGGACACGCTGACACCGTATCGTGCCTCCGGCCAGGCAGCTATCAGCCACCTCCTGCAGGAGTTCAGCTCTCTTCACATGAGGGAGTCCGAGTCCTTCACCACGTACTGGCACCGTGTACAGGATATTTTTTGTTGGCTCAAGATAGTCGCACCTCCCTCGCTTGCTTCCCTCCTCGCCATCAAGAATAGTGCCACTCCTTAGTTTGCGGACATTTCCGTCCCCTTCGACCTATCCATCCTCGAGGCGCTGGTGGCCCAAGGCACTTCGATGATCTGGGCGTATGGCCTCTTCCTCAGTGTGGAGGATGCGCACAGGGACACACAGCTTCAGCAAAATGGTTCTTATGCGATCGTAGCTACCAGCTTAGGCGGCTCCTCCACCCCTTCCCCCGATAGTTCCTTCTCCGGCAATGCCAAGGACAAGGGAAAGAAGGACGAGAAGGACAAGGGAAAGGGGCAGCAGTCTTCCTCAGGTGGCACTACCCTGACGTGCCATAACTGCAGCCAGATGGGGCACGGGTGGTACACGTGTCCCATCCCTACTGGCGAGGCTCTCATAGGCGCTGCCATGCACCACCAGCGTGAGCGCAACCTTGGCACCTCTGCTCCTACCACAGTCACTCCCTTCTCTCCTGGCAGCATTATGGCTACCATCTACTCCACCCCATAGCCAGCCCCTTAGCCTTGACCATAGCTTATGCCGTCCCTTCTCCATCAGTAGTAGCAGTAGCAGTATGTCCCACCTCAACCACAGTCGTACGCACCACCACAGCAACAGCAATAGTATGCTCTTTTGCACCCGGTGTACTACTCACAGCCTCCGTCCCAATGGAGCTTGTATCTCCAGTTCAGAGCTGTGACCCCGCAGTCTGTGGCGCCCGTCGACGCCGCTTGGATCTGCCAGTTTCAGAGTTTCATCACCACATAGCTCGGCATCATGCCCCCTCCCTAGGGAAGTGCGAGTTGTGTGACTGCTAGCCCAAAGGTCTCCCACTGCCAGACAGAGACCGACCTCCGAAGGGACCTCGGGAAAGCCGCCTGTTGCCCTTCAGAGCCGGCTTTGGATGATGTCACATGGTTGGATGATTGGCATAATCGTTTTGCACCTGGACCGTCTGCTCAGCTTGCGACCTCCATCTCCCTTCCAGTGTCTTCTTTTGTCACTCACTATAATGTCAGGGCCTCGGTACGCGACCCCGATGGCACCTGGATCATCGAGTCCGATGCCACGCATCACATGACGTCCTTTCGCCAAGCGTTCAGCATGCTTGGCCCCATTGGCAATGTTCACAGTGTCCGAACGGGGTTCGGGAAGTTCTTTCCGGCCCTTGGTGTTAACATCATTCATTTTTATGGTCCGTCCGGTGATGTCTTCGTGATCGATGTGTTATATGTGCCGAGTTTGGAACTCAGCCTCCTGTGTGTCATGGTTCTCGACCTCATGAGCATGGACGTCCGTCACTCCTGTGGCATTGGCACTGTCTCCCTTCGCCGGTCCGGTCAGGTCATGTTCCGTGTTTTCTGTCGTGACAACCTCTGGTGTGTTACTCGACTTCCTTCATCCATGTCCCCTCCCTCATCCGCCATTGTGCATATGTTTTTCACCAGTGTTCTTTCTCCCCAACATGTACATCTCCTTCAACACCACCTTTGCCAAGTACACTTCGATGCTGTTGATAGCGTGTTCCGCACTCAACCCGCGCTCGGACTTGATCTCTCCAGATTCCAGTGGCCTTGCCGCACTGAGTGCATCGATTGCGCTCAGGGCAAGATGTACCGAGCATCCTATCCTGCGTCTTCTTCTCGAGCCATGCACCCGCTGGAGCTCGTCCACTCGGACCTCATGGACCCTCTCCTGGTCGCGTCTGTTGACGAGGGCGGCAAGTATGTACTGACCCTCACGGATGACTACTCGCACTACCGTTAACTCATTTGCCTCCGCCAAAAGAGCAACGTGCCCTCTGCCATCTGTGCTTGGCACCTTGCAGTTGAGCTTGAGGGTGGCAGCACTCTCCGCCGCTTTTGGTCTGACCGCGGGAGCAAGTACATGGGGGACACTACCGCCTATCTCGCCAATCATGGGGTCCGTCATGAGACATCCGCCCCTGGGACACCGTAGTAGAACGGTGTCTCCGTGCACTGGAACCGCACCATGGCCGTTGTTGTCCGCACCATGCGTGTCGAGTCCCGCTTATCTGAAGGCTTCTCCTTTGAGGCCATGTCCTACATGACCTGGGTGTGGAACCGGGTTCCCCATGGTCTCCTTCCCGGCCAGGCCACGCCGTACACATTGTGGTGCAGTCAGGGCGCCGATCTTTGGTCTTCTCGTGTCTAGGGATGCGTTGCCAGCATCTAGCTTGCCGAGGACTAGCGGGATGGCAAGCTTGCACCTCGCGGCCGTCTTTACACCTTCATCAGTGTCTCACGTCAGTCTGAGGCCTGGAACTTCTGGGACCCAGTACGTCATCGCGTTGTTGAGTCCCGTAATGCCCTGTTCTTTAAGGACCTCTTCCCTCGCAACCTCCCTCGCGTCCGGTCTACCTCCTCTCTGCCTTCATCGCTGTCGTCTTGTGGGGAAGATACTTGTCGTGTCGCCGCTCCGGCTCCAGAGGCAATAGTCGTCTCGCCTGCATCCACACTCTCGGCAGCGGATGGCTCGGATGCTCCTCCCTCGCCGACCACCTCGCCGTCCACCTTGCCGCCCAGTTCCCCTGCCAGCGATGCCGTGCACCCATCGGAGACGAAGTCCTCCGCTGAGTCCTCAGCCCAGCCTCACCCTTTGGCTGACCCCCTTCCGGCCTCCGATGCACCCACCCGTGTGGATCCACCCGTGTCTAGCGGATCCCCGATATCGGACCCGGTACCTAACCCCGCCTTGCCACTTTGTCCTCGTCGTGCTCCCTCTGCCTTCACTGGCACCCCGGCACACCAGGTCTACACCCGCGCTCCTGGTGGCATTCTACGGCCCCGTTAGCCGGCGCCACCCCCGGGTCCTCGCACGAGGACCTCCGTCCAGCCTCCAGCACACTCGTCGACATAAATTCCTTTCCTCACACTGTTGTGAGCGGTGAGCCCAGCATCAAGGTCCTTGGCCTCATGGCTCTTGGCCTCTTTTCCCAGGACACTCACCCAAGCTCGGCATTGGGCTACGCTCCGAGGAGCATCACCATGCGGTCTCCGCCACTCTGGCCCGGGCTCCTCTAGGACTTTGTGCCGCCGATGAACCGACGGCACGGCCGTCCCCACTGGCATCTGATCCACAGATCCTACGTGAGGCCCGTGCCGCTCTTGACACAGACCAATGGGAGGCTACCTATCAGGAGGAGCTCGCCGCCATCAACGAGCACATAGTGTACGAGCTCCTGGAGCCCCCCCCGTGGCCGCAAGGCCATAGGAGTAAAGTAAGTGTTTTGCCGAAAGTGGAAGCCAGATGGCACTCTGGACAAGTACAAGGCCCCGCTCACTGCCAAGGGCTTCTCCCAAGTTGCTCGAGCTGACTATGACCATGTCTTTGCCCCGACTGGCCATTGCACCACCAGCCGGGCACCCTTTAACCTAGTCACACAGCATGGTTGGGAGCTCTACCACATGGATTTGAGCAACACCTTTCTTCACGGTGCTCTTGATGGTGAGGAGCTCTACATGATCCGGGCCTCTGGATTTGAGGATGGGACGGGCCGAGTCTAGCGACTGCGGAAGGCCATGTATGGCCTCAAGCAGTCTCCTCGATGCTGGAACATCGAGATCATCCATACCCTTATACAGGGTGGATTTATCTGCACCACTGCAAACCCGACACTCTTCATCACTCCTCCTGGAACTCCCTTTGCTGCAATCCTCATCTAGGTGTACGACCTAGTCATCGCATCTCCCGACCTTGCCGTTCTCGAGCAGTTGAACGAGTTGCTGAAGACGACCTACAAGATGAAGGATCTCAGGCAGGCGCAATTGTTTCTCGGCATGGAGATTGAGCGCGATCTCGCGAACAGCATCATGCAGGTACATCAGGTCGCGTACGTTCAGACGCTCGCTGACCGCTTTGCCGATCTCCTGGCCACTATTCCCAGCGCCTCAGTACCAATGACCCCAGACGGGCAGGCAAAACTGAAGGCTACTAATGCCAGCACCTTGGGTGCAACCGTGGATATCACAGTGTTCCTCTGTGTCATCGGGTCCCTCATGTTTCTTGCCACCACCACATGGGCCGACATCGCTTTTGCTGTAAATGTCGTCGCCCAGTTCTCACAGGCCCTACACCAGCTGCACCTTGATGCGCTGTCCGCGTGTTGCAGTATGTGGTCTCCACCCCACGCCGAGGCCTCACATTCCGTCATCAATCGTCTGTGGTGGCTGTAGGCTACACCGACAGCAAGTGAGCATGGATCCCAAATGGGAAGAGCCGCACTGGTTGGATCTTTCTCATCAGGGGTACGGCAATGTCATGGCATAGCGGGAAGCAAGGGTGTGTTACAGGCAACAAAGAAAAGGCAGAGCACGTGGCTTTGGACACTGGTGCATGTGAATGTGTGACTGCGTCGCTTGTTGGGTGAGTTGCGTCAGCCAGCGTTGTCCATCACCTTGCACTGTAACAACGTGAGTGCCGTTGTAATTACCGACAATTATGGTGTCCACCATGCACGCACGAAGCACATCAATATTGAGTATCACTATGTACGTTCCTTGTTGCATGAGGGCAGCGTTCACATCGTGTGGGTCGAGACTGTGAAACAGTTGGCTGTGTTGGTTTGTGTGGCTTCCACCCATCACGACCGACGCTGATGGAATACCCATATACCCACATTGGGGGTATATGGTGGAGGAGAGCGCGACGACACGACAGGCCTTCGGAGTTTCCCGAGACTTCTCCAGCACGTACGACAGCGCCGTCGAGACGCGGTCGATGCGTTCCGGTAGCCCTGTGGGCTTGTCGGGAGCTAGGAGAGTTTTCTCAGTGGGTTGAGACCCGCGCACCCGGTGGACTATACCGGTGCGACGAGGAGACCCGGTGGCTTTACTTGCGCTTCCGATGTTTGGAAAGCCGCGTGTGATGTCTGGACGTGGATTCTGAGATTTTCTGGCACTGCTCCTATTTTCTCGGTGGTCGAGACCCAGGCACTCGAAGAGCTGTTCCGGTGCCTCGAGGAGACCACCGTTATTGTTATCATGGTGTACGCACTGTGTTCTCCCCGCTGACTTGTTTGGGCTCAGCGGGGGTGACGGGGCCCGGTGTTGCTAGCTGCCGGCGTCCCTACTTAAGCCCGCTAGGGGCTCATTTGTATTCTTCTCTTTGTTCCTTTCTATTCAGCGTTCCAGACTTAGCCAAATTCTTGCCGTCTTGCATCGCACTCACACACAGAGCTCATGTCCGTTTTTGCATGGGCCTGCACAGGGGGGCGTGTGAGCAGCAGAAGCAACAACAGTAGGCGGAACGCAAAAAGAACGCGCCACGTGGCGCCATGCCGGCAACAGTGCGAGGGAGCGCGAAGCGACGGAACGCCACAGGGGCGGTGAGCTGCACACAGCAGCACTAGCAACTGCGGCAGCAACAGCAAAAGCAGCAGCAGCAGTAGCCACTACACCAGCGGCGGAAACAGCAGCAGCGTGCAGCAGTAGCAGGAGCGGCAAAAGCAGCTTGAGCAATGCATCAGCCGCTACAGCAGCAACGTCAACAGCAGCAGCATATAGCAGCAGCAGCAACAGCCACTACAGCAAGAGCGGCAACAGCAGTAGCGTGTAGTAGCGACGGCAGCAACAGCAGCGTGCAGCAAAAACAGTAGCGGCGACAACAGCAAGCAGCAATGGCGGCAACAGCAAGCAGCAGCAACAACAGCGGCGGCAGTAGCAAGCAGTAGCAGCAGGTGTTGCGTAGAGCAGCAGCAGCAGCATAAGCAGCAATAGCAGCAAAAGCAGCAGCAACAACCGCAGCATCTGCACCTACCACTGCAGCTGCTGCCGCTATGAGGAGGGCCTCGCAGCCCTCCTCTGAGGGGGGGTCCTCTGAGGGGGACTGTCGGCCCCATTCGCACCCCCCCCTTCCTCCCCTTCTCAAGGGGGCCTTCGGAGGGCTCCGCCGAGGCCCTCCAAGGGGCCCTTTGGAGGGGGTCCGTCGGCCCCGTGGGCCCCGTCGGCCCCGTCGGCCCCGTCGGCCGACCGACGGAGGGGCCGGGTCAGAGGGGCGGACAGGACCCCCCTCCTCCCCCTCACACTCGCTCATTCGCTCGCTCGCTCGCTCAGCGAGCGAGCGAGCGAGCGTGCACGGGAGGGAGGGCCAGACAAGCCGGACATCCCCCCTATTTTCTCCATTTGTCCACCTTAGGGGCAATCGAGAAAAGGGGGGGTGCGAGTACCAAAAAATATGAAAAGGGGTATACCTGAAAGGGAGTAGAAAAGGGAAAAGAAAAAAAGGAGGGCTTAAGGCGAGCAGAGGGGAGAACTAGAAAAAAAAGGGGTGTGCGGTGAGGGTAAAAGAAAAAAAAACACAAAAGTGGGCCTGAGGGCTAGAGAATAACGAAAAAAAGGGGGAATCGTCCAACCACTACCGCCGTAGCAACAGCAGCTTTCATAGCAGCAATAGCCATATCGCGCAGAGTTGCAACGACTACATAGTGCGGCGGTTGCATCAGCGCTTGCAATTTCGCCTTCTCAGCCGACAGCGGATTGGACGTCGACGCCGATCTCCGCTTCGAGACGCATCCTGGGGCCTGTGGATCGGTGCGTGCACTTCACTCCGTTGGATCGACGGCAGATTCGAGTCTTTCCATCTCCGAGGACTGGGTCGTCTACCGCTTGGAGCAACAGCCACACCTGCAGCCGCCACCCCTTCTCATCTTGGAGAAGTCTTCGATCAATTAGTGGCAGCAGCATTACTGCCCGTAGTTGGTCAGACTCTAGTCTCCGGGCGTGCTGTGGTAGTGCAGCTCGTCCCGTTTGGTCACGTTTACTGACCCGGACGCCGTGACCTCCAGGAGTGATAGTACCTGCTGGCCTCATTCTCTCCCGTGGCTTGGTGTTGACCACCGGGAGTAGGTGCCCTCGGTACCTATCCATCTTCCAGTGGACGAGATGAGTGCGCGGACATATGAGCAGGCGCCCTGCGCGTTCGCCTGTTACTACTGTGGTGATGGACGTCATGGTTGGCGTCGCTGTTGGACGCGCCCTCCCGGCTGGCATCCACCTTGGCTACAGCCTCGTCTGAGCCTGCATCCTCCACAACATACGGATCTGCCGCCATTGGTAGATCCCCTAGCTGGACCTCTGGCGAGCATTTTCGGTGAGATCCACGTCCTGCGGTAGACGGTGCAGCGGCTTTGTGATCTCATCGTCACTGAGCGTGCTTCTGCTACTCGTTCGTCGACGGCCTCTTTGATCATATCTCCTCCATCCTCTCCTCCTTCCTCATCCGATGGTGTACCTTCAGCTCCACCTGCCAGCGAGTCCCAGGCTGCCACCATCCTTTCGATCCTCCACTCTGCTGCGACCACGATGCTACCTCGCGATGACATGTCTTCATGTAGTCGTTCCAGTCGAGTGACCCCGTGTCGTCGGCGTCAGCGCTCCGCATGCCGTGCTTGAACCAGTTTTGATACATCCTCCACCTCCTCGGCCTCCGTTGCTGTACCTGTCAAGGGGGAGTGTGGTCACCGTGCATTGCCTCATGTGATCGTAGCGAGAGGATCCGCACTGGCGCCGGACCATGGTGCCCGAGTGTCAGCTCAAGCAGACTCAGATGATACTATGACAGCACATGGCGTGGAGTCAGATCTCGACATGACGTTCATGGTGGAGACTTCCGTGTCATCGGGCTCGACTTCCACGTCCGGGCTGGATCCAGATCTTCCGCAGCAGCATGTTACATCAGGAGGAGCAAAGACACGACGTCCTTGGGCGGTGCGTCTGCAACAGGCTCTCACCAGTCCGGCGGAGGTTGCAGGGCTTGAGACATGTATGTCATCGAGTTTGACATCTACACTGGGGCAGGAGCCGGACGTTCTACAGCAGCAGTTTGCATCAGGAGGAGTGCAGGTGCCGCGTGCTTGGGTGGTGCCACTCGCGACTCCGACCGGTGGCGGCCTGGCACTGGCACAGGAGTATTGTGCGGATCGGGATGCCCCACACGGATCTCTGGGGGCGTTGGCGCACGAGACTCACACTAGCACGACAGCAGTCGCAGTGCATGAGCAGAGTCGGCCGGTTAGTCTTTTGGAGGTTGTGGCATTCTTGAGAGCAGCAGTTCTGAGAGATGTTGCTGGGAGATATGCTGTAGCAGACACAATGGCTCCACCGTCTCATCTGCGGTACATGAAGACCACCTTCAGCGTGAGGAGTCGTCCATGTTCCTACAGTCTCCGAGTTCCCGCACCCACGACGGAGCAACGACATACATGACGGAGTCAGATGATGGTCCTTACTCTATCATCGAGCAGGTGGCAGCGACCAGCCTTCCCGGAGAGACAATGCGTGAGCGCCAGTTACGTTTGTTGGTCGCCTTGACGGGCGTTGTCGAGCCAGAGTCCTACAAACATGTGTCCACTACGGCAGCAGTTGAGGACAGTGGAGCAAATCCCTACACGCAGATGGAGTCACCTCGTCAGCAGGAGCTGAGTTCTGCCCCTTCGTGTTCACCTGCTGGTGACCTTGCTGATCACATCGACGCTGAGAGTTGCAGTACTTGCACGGACGACATTTCCACATACTCCACGGACTCTGACGAATCATCCTTCTCCTTCTCTCTTGACATGCAACCGCTCACTCCTCGTGTGACAGACACGAGTTGTGGTGTGGATGCGACACCTACAGCTGCATCCGATGTTCCAATGTCTCAGCACATAGTGAGTTTGATTGACCCCCAGGAGGATGCAACAGTTCCAGTTCCATCAGCTTCAGTAGTAGAGATGCAGATGGAGCTGTACTCACAAGTTGTGCAGTCTGCATGTGCAGCATCCAGTGAGGCAGAGTTTATCCTCTGCGAGGTAGACATGGGCCACCTCCACTTGTCTGAGGCAGATTACGCTGACCTGCAGGAGCGTGTAGTCATGCTACAACGGGAGGTGATGGCCGCGCGTGAGCGATTTTCAGAGGAGGGGAGCATCACTGCTATCGGTACGATCCTTCCACCAGTAGCATCTAGCACACCCATACTGGGGGAGGATCTTGTACCAGCTCCAAGTATGACATCCGTTGGAGACACTATTACAGGAGAGGTGAGCGTGCCTACGGCTTCCGCCATCCTGGCTCCTGTCGACCCCATTATCGCTCCTCCTTCTTCTACTACTGTCACGCACCTTCATCCACCCTTCTCACCTGCCCCATCGTCATCTTCATCCACGAGTGGTGATCCGATTCGTCGCTCCAGCTCTCCTCTTCCAGCGGTATACCCCTGTGCCTCAGGGTGCTCTATCTCGCCTGGGAGGCCAGCTCCGCCACTTCATCCACGCTTGCGTGCTGCTCGCCCATTTCCTTTCCTCCGTCGTACACAGATGCATCGCGGTAGAGCAGAGAGAGGAGAGATTGTGAGTTGGGACCCTTGGCAGTCACGCGAGGGCTGGTACACTCCAGGTGATGCAGATTCAAGTGAGGATTCGTAGCCGAAGACACCACTTTGTCTTTGAGCGCGGGTGTCGACTCACACGTGACAGGGGCAGCTATCTATGCATGATGGAAACATCACATGACTCATCGCCCAGGATCTGTTCAGCTACGACATCAGCATCTCCATCGAGGACATCGCTGCCAGGTTCATCTGTCCAGGGGGAGTGTTGTGTGGACCTCGACCTGACGCGACGTCATGGGAGATGCATGGCGAGGTCCATGCTCTGTTGTGAGCATCTACAGCATCCCGCATGTGGCTCATGCTACATGCCTGCACAGCTGCAGGTAGATGGTAGCACCTTGTTGGTCGAGACCCGGACACTTGGTGCGTTGTACCAGTGTCACGAGGAGACCATGTGATCGTGTGTCTTGGTGTGTGGCTATACTGTGTATGGCATGTGCATGCGAGCTGTTGGTCGAGACCCGGACACGTCGTGCGTTGCACTAGTGTCACGAGGAGACAATCTTGTCGTCTGACATGTGTATGATGTGCATTACACTGGTTTGTGTGCGTGTGCATCACTCCTCTCATGGTCGAGACCCAGACACTTGGTAGACTGTGCCAGTGTCCAGGGAGACCCCAGATGGATACCAGATGTGTGTGTGTGTGTGTGTGAGAGAGAGAGAGAGAGAGAGAGAGAGAGAGAGAGAGAGAGAGAGAGAGAT
>SZWC01008020.1:77817-91299 GCA_023375785.1 Penium margaritaceum
ATGACCTTTACAACCTACCCATGTGCTTGTGCCTTCATGAAGAAGTTAGCCCAATGCACGTTGATGATCACCGAGACTAAGGCAGGTCATGTCCCTCTGTAAGAGATCACGCATGAAGTGATGCCAAAAAATCTTGAGCTTTGTGTGTACATTAAAAATTCTGGAGATGCCTATGATGCCAAGAGCATTCTCGTTGTTGTCATGTAAAAGGATGGCTGGAAAGGACAGGTGAAGATCACGGAACAAAGCACATCAACTTGACAACCTTGGAACCAATCATATCCATCTGCTTGCCTTGTACTCAGTCTCCGACACATTACGGACAATGCACCCTTCATTGCCACTGTACCATGAGACAATGGTGCCCCTAGGAAAGAAAATGTATCCTGTCTAACACCTTCCAAGCGGGCTCCAGGCCCAACTGCAGTTAGTGTATCGGTCAAATACCACTGAGCACTATCTCGATACCACACCACTCACATAGCAGCCTATAACATGATCGTCCTTGAACACTACGAGAACTTTGCAAGGAGGTTGACAAGAAACAGGTGGACATGGCCAGGTACATCAATGAGTCAATGAGGCGTGGGTACAAGGTCATATCCATCGAGGAGCTTTGGTGCCAGACTAAAAAAGAATGATCTGCCTCACTCTAGACATAGCCCACTCATTGCACCATGCCAATGATCTCCTTGTTCTAGCAACAAGACTATTACTTCAGTCCATACAAGACTCCGCCAAACGTGACAGGTGTCATCGTCAATTCTGGGAGGCTGGACCATGACGATCTCTTGATGCAGCTTCCCATGGAGGAACCAATTGATCACATCCATCTGATGGAGATCCTAATCATACTGAGCAATAAGACCCATACACCAGTGTGTTGTGGTCATCCAACAGACAAGAGAGAATGTGTCAATATAGTGAACACCCTCAAAGTATCAAAATCTCTTGGGGGTCAAGAAAACCTTGAAACGATCCATTGATTCATCTGGCTTCAGCTTCATGAAAAAAAACCCATTTGGCCTAGATGGTTTCTGACCTGGTGGGAGATTCACGAGCTCATAAAGTTAATGGTCTTTGATTTCATAGAGCTTGTCCAGACGGGAAGAATCCCAGAGTGATGCATCAGCTCTAAAGAGTACCTTGCTCAATGTGTCGGGGTGGGACGACAAAGAGGGAGAGACACAAGTAACTAGAGCAGATGCATCCATAGTTAGTCTCACCTTGACGGGTGAGGAAGCAGCATGAAATGCAATGCCAAACTCATCAGTAAACATCACATGACTTCTCAGGAATGTCGGGTGAATCTCAAGCGACATAGCCTGGAACCTTAGCCCTCCATGACAGGGTCTCCATTCTGAACTTTGCACAAGGAGAGCCAAGGAAACACCTCGATGCGTTTCTATGATCTTGGTGACAATGGCGGAAATAGGCCACCAGGCTCACATTTAAAGTCATCAGTCGGCACACACACCCGCACCGAACCAAAAATTAACAAGGAATCAGGTATGAGGGAATGCATCTTGGATACATGCATGGGTTTAGGCAATGGTTATTAGGTAGGTGCAGTCGTAGGCATAGGCAATATAAGTGCTGGCATGGCAAAGGCAACATAGGTGCCATGGCAGGTGCAAACGTCACTGATATAGGTGGTATGGATGCAAGTGATGAAGGTTTTGTGGGCACAGGCAAAGGTTGCATATGGTGGAGATGCTGGCACCGCCACAGGGCGGACAATCACAATGATAGGATCAAGATGAGCAGGGGCATGCACAAGCCACAGAGAGAGGATTCGAAAGAGATTGTTATACTTTGAGGAATCAACAAGCAATGCATCGTAGGACTAAATGATGCGGCGGTGATAACGAGCTGCCAATGCCAGTGAAGGCTTGTACGGAGCCCTCATGGGCGAGCTTGGTGTTCTACTGCTCATTGACCACAAAGACACATGCAACCGAACCCCAGACACAGGAGTGGCGGAGATCAGTCCAGTGGCCGAACCACAACTTGGGGTAATGTGCCCAGGCAAAGGCCCATAGTGCATGTGTTTCAGGACCCTCAAAGTAGAAAAACCCCGAAAGATGAAACTTCATCCACATATTGTAGACTACATCCTCCATTGTGCGTTACCAATCCTCTGAAACACTGTTTTATTGTGATGCCGCTAGGGCTGAGGTCCGGTGATCGACCCCGAGCTTGGCAGAGTACCAGGCCATGTCTCCTAGGTACCCCCCCGGCAATCCAAGCGGAAAGACCGTAGGTTCTAATGGAACTGGCACTCAGCTATGACCAATCATTTGGAAAACTCCTGAACACCATCCCTTTTCAAGCAAAGACAAGAGAACCTACGCATCCGCATGAATTTGTCCGTGAGAGTGAGCACATACTCACTACCATCATCCAATAATTTGACTCGGAGTGGTCCATGACTGTCAGAGTGGACCAGCTCCAACTGGCAAAGAGCAAGAAAGGAAGAGACCAAGTGCATGCCATGATCCATCTTATCCTGGGCACACTGAACGCACTCGGACTTGGCGACTTCTTGAAAGCAGCCACTGCAATTCCGAGGGTGGATCAGGTGTGTGCCAGCTCATCAATGGGTGCTTCATTTTGTTGGTTATGGTTGTGACACACACAAGTGCCCTCTTGCCTCCATGCACACACACGCCGTCACATCACTACAGGTGATTGATCTCGACTGAGGCTCTCTGGTGCAAACTGTGACGCAGAATGGAGCACACAATGGTGGTGACATCATCAAGCTGTCAAGTGGTGGACACCACACCAACGTCACCCACACTAAGAGCCTTAGCTTAGTGATAATTCTGCATGTCAAAGTGGGGGATACATTTGCAGAGAGACGTGCTTGTGGTGTAACTGAATTCCTGCACACTTGCATGCCTTTAGCGTAGTGTACCGGGTTGCTGATCCCTCGGGACCACACAACCGGTTTATACCGGTGTGTGAGAAACCGCCTGGAGCTCGTTCGCTCCAGGGTCGGGTTCGATCCCTGGGTGGCGTCCGGGCCCCACGACGAGTGCTTTGCGTGGGTGGCCCGGTCAACCGGACCTTGCCACTTCGCTCTCTTGTCACTCGTTTACTTGTGACTCTTTCACGACCTTCTACGTGAGCTTGCCCCCGATCCATGGCTTCACCCCGTCACTTGCTACTTGCTTTCTTGCTTGCTTGCTTTCTCGCTTGCTTAGCAATCAAGACTACCTACTGTTATCAGAGCGGGAGGGCTTCTTCCTCCTCGCGACACTCCTGAGACCTCGTGAAACCTCGTCGGGTCACTTCTACGTGGTGGGTGATCCCACGCAAGCCACACACTCGCGACCATGGTAGGCAGAAACCGCAGCAGCGACTGCCGCCACTGCAACCGTCCACATCGCACCCGTGGCTTACGGTGTGCTCCACCCCCGTGCACGAGGCACATACGTCTCCGCAGTTGCCCCCGCGCACCTTGCCGAGCTTCAGCAGCTGCATGCCCATCGGTGTTGTCGCGTGGTGGCAGCGACCTACGCTCCATTCTTCCAGAAGTAGCGCGTGTACTTTCTCTGCAATGGCACATGCTGCACCCGCACCCTGCAAGGTGTAGTTGTCACTTATATCATTGCCCCACGGCATTGGTCTCCTTCCGCTTTTGTCCTCCGTCGTGCTTCAACCTCCACACGCACAACGGACTCACGTGGCTGTATCTCAACAATCACGTGGGTTTCCTCCTTACTGCACCACCTTTCCCACCCGCAAGCTACGTGGTGTCTTGGTCTTGTGCACACGACTGCCCCGTGCATCGGCACCTCTCCGTCTCTGCCATCCTGCTCCACATGGCGTGCCTTTCTCCCCGCACTGTCCTTGTAGCACCCGACACACCTGCAGCAGCAGCACCAACCGAAGCAGCTGAGCATTTTCCTCGTGCACTCCTCAGCACCTCAGGCTGCCTCTCAAGCAGCCAAGCACTCGGCGCATTGGCGTCTCCGCCTGCAACCGAGCCTATTCCTACGTCACCTATTGCTGCGAGGGAGCGTGCCCGCATTGACGAGGAACTTGCGTACTACGTGGAGCAGGAGGAGAGTGAGGTGTGGTCAAGAGTTTGTCGCAGCAGCCCGGGCTACTGCCCCGGTGAGGACTACGACCCCGCCGATTACTGCGAGTGGGCAGACGCAAAGGACTACGCAACCCACTGTCAGTCAGCTGACGACGACTCTCCAATGGCGCAGAACGAGACAGCGACGGTGCCACCCCGTGATCTTCGACCTCTTCACTCACTGGTAAGCCCACCCGTTGCCCATAGGACCCGCCAGCGACGCTACCAAGCTTCTCCTCAAGGCCCAGAACCATTCTCCGCGGCAGCAACATCAGGGGTAACATCACGCCGTGCTTCATCTCCCGCTGTGTTAGATGGAGAGTCAGCGTCCTCTTTGTCTCCTCACATTGAGACTACCCTGCAAGCTGCGCTTGTGTCCATTGTTGCTATTGCATCTACCTTTGTAGCCACTGCACGTGCTGCACGTGCACCAGCCAGCACTGCCGCTGGCAGAGCCATTGAGATCTACATTGGGGCTTCAGTTGATCGGGGACACTTAGCTGCAGCTGCCGTCAACGTTGTGACTCAGATTGCAACCGCAGCAGACGCAGTCGCATCATCAGCTGTTGCAGCGGCTACAGCTCTCTCCAGTGCCATTGAGTCTATCCACACCTCCACAGTTCAGGCATCGTCCTTGCCCTCCTCTTTTTCTTCAGCTACTCATCACATTCAGCTGTTGGTCTCAACCACTGTTGTCATCTCCTGTCTGTCAGCTGCAGCGTTGATAGGAGTAGCTTGTCTCATCGTCTCTGCATCAGCCGCCGTTGCAGTTGTTGCCTCCTCAGCTGCAGCGGCCCTCCCACCGTTGTTCTCATTGCGTCGTCGTGCCTGGTGAGCCTGGTCTCTCTTGGTCTCTCTCTCTCTTGCCTGTTTTGTATTGGCATGTGTATGTTTCCGGGTTGTTGCCTTGCAGCGAACCTCCGCCTCACTCATCACACATTTCCCACGCCCACTGGGGTAAGGGAAGCTCTGCCAAAATTTTCTCGGCGGAGTCACGCAACTGGCAACATGCCAGTTGACGATGACCAATACACAGCATTGCAAGCTGAATTGCAGGGTGAGCGCAATGCGCTGTACGTAGCACTCACTGCTCAGAGCGTCGATGACAAAAAGCTGCGGACTGAGCAGGCTGACCAAGAAACCTTCGCAGCTCACATTGCTGACCTGGTCATTAACTGTCTCCAACCAACACTGCGCAGCACACTGTCTGCCGGCATTGCTGTAGCATTCTCCACCTCATCCGCTTTTGCATCTGCTGTCGCTGGCTCCAATTCCTCTGACCCTCTGGCAGTTGCCGCCACCGCCGGCGCAGATGCAACCAAAGCTCTTACCCCATCAGTGCAACGCAAGCCAGACTTTGACTCTAATCCACCTCATTTCACCTCTAACCTCACATTCCACTCTTGGGAGGTTCGTTTCAGTGGATAGGCGCAGGGGGAGCAGCTCTAAGACTTCTACAATGAATCCAACCCCTCTGCTACTCCACCCTTCATTCCAGTCGAGTCTGAGTCTGCACGGGCTGTACATGTCCTCATTCGCATAGGACCCGACGATCTCACTGATGGGATCGGGTCCGATAATGCTGAAACTGCGTGCCGCACCCCACTTTGACATGCAGAACTATCACTAAGCTAAGGCTCTTAGTGTGGGTGACGTTGGAGTGGTGTCCACCACTTGACAACTTGATGATGTCACCACCATTGTGTGCTCCATGCTGCGTCATAGTTTTTACCAGAGAGCCTCAGTCGAGATCAATCACCTGCAGTGATGTGACGGCATGTGTGTGCATGGAGGCAAGAGGGCACTTGCGTGTATCATGACCATAACCAACACTCCCCCATGACCCACAGACGAACAGCCTACACACACATGGACCAAGGAACACATCACAAGGGAGAGGGAAACAGAGGACTCACATCAATCTGGAACATCACGAGAGCACAGCAAGCCAACAGCATGCACAGCCGCTTTGAACATGCCACTGTTGAGAGCTTTAGTGAGGAAGTCTGCACGCTACTGACGAGTGTCGACCCAAACCACCTGAACTTCTCCAGCAGCAATGTGCTCACGTACAAAATGAAGCTCAATGTTGATGTGTTTTGTGCAAGAATGATGTATGCCATCGTGCTCGGCAATTGCCTTTGCATTTTGGTTGTCATAGCGCAGAGTGATGCAACGAATGGGAACACACAACTGTTGCAACAGGCAGGACAGCCACACACTCTCGCACGTACCTGCACCAAGTGCCACATACTCGGCCTCACTGGAGCTTCGAGCAACACAACCCTGTTTTCCACTCTTCCAAGAGACAACAGTTCCACCGACGAGAAAGATGTAACCAGTACGACTACGAGCATCCGTGTCGTGTGCCCAGTCACTTTCTGTGTATCCGTCCACGACCACAGAAGGCTGGGCAAGGTAGCAGAGCCCTACGCGTGCAGTGGATAGTGCGCAGCGTACCACGCGAAGTGGAGCCTTGAGATGCTTTTGGCGAGGCTGCTGGGAGAACTGAGCCATGAAGTTGACCGCAAAGGCCACGCCCGCCCTAGTGGTGGTAGCACGATACATGAGGGAGCTGACCACAGTGAGGTAGTAGATAACATCAACAATCTCCCCCAGCTGCGCTGCATCGAGTGACTTCAACAGGCCCTGACCTGCTCGAGTCATCAATGTGGATGCGGTGGGGACGTCAGCAAGCAGGGAGGCAAAGCGCTCCCCCAGTGTGCGAATGTACACAGCCTGGTGTACGTGCAAAGTGCGACGGTGGCGGTCACGCTCAAGCTCCATTCCTAGGGACACCCGTGCAGGACCTAGGTCCTTCATCTTGTACGCAGACTGGAGGTTACTACCACAGCACGGTTGACCAAGCACTCTTCTTCAGCGCCCCCTCAGAGCCGTTCGTGGCCATGCTTCTCTATGTTGATGACCTACTCATTGCCTCACCTAGTCTCCCCCCACAAGTGTAAGGCTCAGGGCGGGATATTGGGGCCTGAGATGCGTCACCACCAACCATTGGGGGGAGCTCGGTGTCAGGAGATGAGTTGGGAGTGGAATGGACGGGGAACTGTGCGTGAGTGAGTGCCAAGTGTGAGGGCTTGGGACTGTTAGCGGACGACGAGGACACGTGACTGTGATTGGGAGGCAGGGACGACACAGAATCCGAGGAGGAGTGTGATGCATCCGACCCAGAAGAGGTATGGGAGGAAGAGGAGGAGTCCTCATTCTCACTGTCCGTGATAGCAAGAGATGCCGTGTGAGAGGGAGAGGATGTTCGGAGATCGGAGGATGGAACAGACGCACCCCACCCAAGACGACGGAGCGAAGAGAGAGAGGAAGGAGGTGGGACATGAGAAAGGTCATGAGGGAAGACATCCTCGAAGAAGAGTGCGTCACGTGACTCTATGACGCGAGAGAGGGTGGGGTCCCAGAAACGCCATGCTTTGGATATGGCGGATACACCAAGAAAGGTGCACAGACGAGTGCGAGGGCTGAGCTTACCATCGCAAAAGTACTTGGGCAACGAGACAGTAGCCACACAGCCCCGGACATGAGCCAGACGGAGGTCAACACGATGGTCGTACCTCTTGTGCTTTGTGCCGTTCCTGTACAGTTTACTGTGACCACACGGCTGTGTCCATACTCGTGCAGATCCCTAAGGCGGGCGGCCCTGGTGGCACCGGTGCGACGACAGGCAGCGGACTACCAGCTTGGAGCTAGCTGACCACTGTGCCAGAGCCCAAGATGCCACCGGGACTCTCTGCTGTGTCTTCTACCTCTTGCACGCGTCTTTTGGCAGACTTGCCATGATGCCTATTTGCATGTTTTTTCATTGTATGTTCACTTTCTGTCGATGGATGCATGCATGTGACCAGTCCTAGCGTCCGTCTTTTAATTCTGCACGTCTAGGTTCAGACGGCGTAGCATTCTGACATGTGTGCGCAGAATTACGGCCAAAACAGTGGTTTTGGGCCGGTTCTAGGTCAGCTCTTGGACTGCCGCGTGCGACACCCGCCGTGCGCTGCGGCAGGTATTTATGCCTTTGACCTGTCATTTGTCATTTCTCTCTGCATATGCTATATTGAAGCATTCTGACACTTTGCCTTGTGTCTCCTAGCCAAACCCTTGCCGTAGTGTGTACGACCTGTGACTCGTCACTGTCTGATCAAGCACTGACGCCTAGTCAGCGGCTGCGTTGCTAGGAAGCTTCCATGCATATCTTCTTAGTATCAGAGCAGTGAGACGGTTCTCACTGAGCTGCGCAGCAGAGACGCAGTAGAGCAGCAGCAGTGAGAGTCACCGCTGCAACAGAGTTCCTGAGGCCTGTCGGAGACAGCCGGTCGCCGTCTATGTAGCCCCACCCACCACGTGAGATCGCAGCAGCAGAGGCAGCAGCAGCGTTGTGCATCGCCACGCGAGGTGCGTGGCGGCTGCAGTGAGTGCAGCCGCCCCTCCCACAGCCGCAGAAGCAGAGCAGCAGCAGCAGAGGCGGCGGCAGCAACAACGCAGCAGCAGCGGCCGCAGAAGCAGTGGCGGCAGCAGCAGCACAGCAGCAGCAGCGGCAGCAGCAGCGCAGCAGCAGCGGCCGCAACAGCAATGCAGCAGCAGCAGCGGCAGCCGCGGCGGCAACAGCAAAGCAGCAGCAGCAGCGCGCGGCGGCGGCAGCGAGCAGCAGCCGCAGCGTGCAGCAGCAGCAGTAGCAACAGCAGCAGCGCAGCCGCTGCTGCCACCGCTGCATCCATAGCCACACAGCTGCTGCTGCAGCTGACAGCACAGCTGCAGCAACAGGTGGGCAGAAGCTGCTACGCAGCTTCCACGCAGCGTCTGCACGGCCACCGCGGAGCGGCATCACGCGCGCACAGATTTGCGAGAAGGAAAACAAAAAAAAGGGGGGAGACAAGCCGACGTCAGCAATTTTGCTTGCTAACGTCATCAGTCATGCTGATGTCAGCAACCACCTGCTGACGTCAGCACCATACTTAGTCAAATTTCTGGCCGGACAGTCAAAAGTTGCCATCGTTTCAACTCCTCGAGAAACGCTAACGCTTATAAAATCCGACTAACTTTATCCGTCGTCCCATACTGAACGGCGACATGAGCCTGTCCGACAACAAGGAGAAGGGACCAATTGACCCCTCCTCCTCCTCGTCTGGCGTACTGAGTCCACGCTCACAGGTCATTGAGGACCTGTGCAGCCAGCAAGATGAGATGCGTCGTCTCTAGAGAGAGCAGACTGACGCTATCCGCACGTTGACTGAGCTTCTGCGCGCTCAGTCCACGGCTCCTAAGCGGATGTCTGAGGGAGCTGCCGGAGTTGCGATCTCTACACAGCATTCGGTCCAGGCGCCCGTGACAGGCGCTCCACCTGACCCACCACCTGCTGACCTCCTTGATGATGAGCCACTACACGATGAGCCATTCATGCCAGGCATCACGGATGATTCCCAGGAGCAGGAGATTCGAGTTCTCCAGGAGCGCCTCCATCAGCTGAAGCCGGGTACCCGACCTCCACCGGTTTCCCCAATACGATTATCACCTGACTACCCTGGCGATCACCCTCTCCCAAGAGTTTTTCCCGTCTCTCGTCCTCCTCAGCCTGCGGTTGCTCTCTCCACGGAGCGGCAGCCTAAGGACTTTGAGGCACCACCTCCACGGTACATCAGCGAGGATGGTTTCGACTACTGGGAGATCCTGTTTCAGGTGTGGGCTACATCTGAGGGAGTGTGGCCTTACTACCACAGCCCGTACCAGTCTACAGACCCAGCACAGTCACTGACAGCAGCCCCGGCCATGCGCGGACTTCTCTACGCCATGCCACGCGAGACTGTCGTCGACTTCCGCCCCTTCCTTGGCGAGGCTGGCACAGGCATCGGCTCCGATCCCCGTGGAGGCTGGGATTTGGCGATATCCCTGCTGGCCGCAGAGACGCACGCCACTCGTGCGTCACACATTCGTGCTTTCCATTCGCTCCATCAGGGGCCTGCGGAGTCTGCAACAGATTACTGGCGACGCGCCATGCTTATCTACACGCATCTGGGGACCTCAGGAGGCACACAGTTGTGGGCGCTTTGGACGATTATGCTCGGAGTTCGCCTTGAGTACACCGACATCTTCACACGGTACAGCGACGCTGTCCTTCAGCCTTTCTCAGCCACTCTGCAGCTGCTCCCTTGGGCGCATCAGCTTTTCCTCTAGGTGACTTCAGCCCGCTGGGCAGTAGTAGCGCATCAGGAGACTTCCCTCGCTGCAGCAGTCGTCGCATCACCACCATCTTCCCTCCTGTAATCACCCTCATCCACCTCCACCATGACTACCTCATCTTCCTCCTCTTCTTCGACCCCGTCTACATCCACACAGACACCGGGCGTTGCAGCAGCCGCTCAGGGGAAGAAGAAGAATAGGAAGCGTGGATCAGGTCAGCAGCAGTCGTCATCCAGTGGTAGCAGTGGCAGTTCTGTGCACTGCTAGAACTGTGGAGGCGCCCATCGCTACACCGAGTGCCAGCAGCCGCTTGACTGGGCGGGGATCACCCGTGGGCTTCAGGCTGCTCATGCTCTTTGTTCCACGTCCGGCGCATCACCCGCACCCTCCTCCGGACATGCGGCGGCCACGACTGCAGTTGTTCCTGCGTCCTCACCGGCGAGCAGCAGCAATCGAGACCCACGTGACCGCACCATCGCCGAGCTTTGTCATCTTCTAGCGCTTCGTTTTCACGGAGGTGCGAGTGTGTTGTCATCGTTGGGTGGTTCATAGACTGCTTGTTCGTCCGTTCCCGTGGCTCGTGATGACGCGTATGGGGGAGCACAGTCAGCATGTGATGATGATGGGCATGATTACACTGACTGGATTCATGAGTCTCATCTTCGTGATGTACGCCGTTCCTCCCCACTGACGGCTCAGCGTCCCTTTGATGTGGAGTGTTCCATTGCTCGTTGTACAGTGACGTCCACCAGTCGTAACTCTGGTGGCACTTGGATCATCGATTCTGGGGCCACCCATCACATGACGTGCCGTCGTAGTGACTTTGTCGTACTCGGTCCTGTCACGACTGTCCGTTCTGTTCGTACAGGCTCTGGTCAGTCCTTGCCAGTCCACGATGTGGGGGTTGTATGTTTCGATGGTCCGTCTAGCCCCCTGTATCTTTCTGACGTGTTCTTTGTGCCTGATCTTGAGCTCAGCCTGCTTTCTGTGCATGCCTGCACTCTGATGGGTCTCTCCGTGGAGCATACCGCTGATTCAATGACTATGACTGCTACTGACACCCGTAGCATTGTCCTTCGTTCTTGAGTCATAGATGATTTGCATCGTATCGCTTGGCCCTCCTCTCCTTGCTCTCCCTCCTCATCTGGTCGCATTTTTACCACTGGTGTTCTATCCCCAGAACACCAGCGGTTGCTTCATCGTCGTCTGTGTCACGTGGGCTCCGACAATGTGACGAAGCTCATTTGGAGATAGCCTGCTCTTGGTCTTGACGTGGCTTCCTTCGAGAAGCCACCCTAGACCGACTGTCTTTTCTACGCTCAGGGGAAGATGCACCGGTGCACCTACTCTGACTCACGTTCCCGAGCGCTTAGACCTCTCGAGTTGGTCCACTCGGACCTTCTCGGTCCTCTCCCGGTCGAGTCCCTGTCCGAGAGGGGCCGATATGTTCTGACGCTGACTGATGACTTCACCCGAATGCGGTGGGTCTACAGTCTGCATCAGAAGAGCGACGCCGCTCTTGCGGTTCGGCTCTGGCTTGTGATGGCTGAGTGTCAGTCTTACCACACGCTACATACTTTTCGCTCGGATCGCGGCGGCGAGTTCCTTGGTGAGATGGACTCCTTCTTTGGTGAGCACGGGATTTTTCACCAGGTCTCGGCTCCTGCTACTCCACAGCATAACAGTGTATCTGAGCGTTGGAACCGCACCATGGAGGATGCGGTTCGCGCCATGCGGTCTGAGTGCGGTCTCCCGGAGTCTTTCGCCTTCGAGGGCTTCGCCTACATGACTTGGGTCTGGAAGCGCCTCCCGCATGGTCCGCTTTTGGACCATGTTACACCGTACGAGCTCTGGTTTGGCCACCGTGCTGACCTTCGTCTCGCTCGCGTCCGAGGATCTCTGGCCTCCGTGTGGTACACCAAGGACCAGCAGGGGTCCAAGGTCTCCCCTCGGGGTCGCTTGTGTGCCTTCATTGGCATTTCCCCGCCGTCGAAGGCGTGGCGCTTTTGGGACCCCACTCATCGTCGCGTCATTGATTCCCGTGACGCGTTGTTTTTTTAGTCACTCACATACCGTGACCTGACTTCGATCACAGCCCTCTCCGCAGCCCATATCCCTTCCTGTGAGGGTCCTTGGCGGATGGGGGAGACTTCTACGCGAGCGACCATCCCTCGTCCAGCTGATGTGTCCGCTCGAGCCCCCTCTCAATCTCCAGCACTTGATGATCTGGCTATCATTGCCGTCGGTCCAGAGATCTCGCCTGTACAGCTTGTTTCACACCCCACAGGTACCTCTTCTCTCACGCCTCCTCCTGCACCATCACCTGTGTCTGCCGGCACCCCTGCTCCTGCGTCTCATCCATTCTTGCCCACTCCCGTTCCTACGTCAGCTGACACTCCTGCCTCAGTGTCCGGGCCAGCCTTGCCTGCTGTCACACCCAGCCCCTTGTCTCCCACACACTCATCACCTCGTACGGCATCTCCGACTGCCTCGTCTCAGCCCTCACCAGCTGTGGTCGTACCTGTTCCTGTGGTCGTACCTGTCCCAGAGCCTGAGGTGCGCCCCTCGACCTCCGGTTACTTCCGAATCCAGTGGCCGCCTTCAACCACTGGACTCTGGAGCTCAGCGAGCGTCGGGTCCCGGACCCAGGCGTTCCACTCACAGCATCGCGAGCGGTGATCCAAGCACAAAGGCCTTAGGCCTGAGTATCCGCACTGAGCTTTCAGAGGTACATCGAACGTGCCCTATAGGGCACGACCTGGTCATTCGCGAGTTCCATATCGCCTATGACACAGCAGCTGATCTCGTGGCCGTGAGGCCCAACACTGAAGCGTGTGCACTCACCACGCAGAGTTCCCCCTCTATGGCGCCTCACCCTGGCACACTGAGGGAGGCTCTCTCATCGCAGGATGCCGATGCCTGGCGAGCTGCTTGCGAGGATGAACTTCGCGCTATCCGAGAGCACAGAATCTATGAGCTTGTCGACCTTCCCCCTGGGAGGAAGGCGATTCAGGTCAAGTGGGTCTTTCGCAAGAAGGTGAAGCCGGATGGCTCACTGGAACGCTACAAGGCCCGCTTGGTCGTCAAGGGGTACTCTCGGATCGAGGGCATCAATTACACTGATACCTATGCCCCTGACAGCCGCATGACCTCAGCTCGAGCTTTGTTCGGTGTAGTGGCTGAACATGACTAGG
>SZWC01008021.1:0-18349 GCA_023375785.1 Penium margaritaceum
CGAACTGGTTGCGGAGTGGTGCGAACTGGTTGTGGAGTGGTGCGAACTGGTTGCGGAGTGGTGCGAACTGGTTGCGGAGTGGTGCGAACTGGTTGCGGAGTGGTGCGAACTGGTTGCGCAGTGGTGCGAACTGGTTGCGGAGTGGTGTGAACTGGTTGGCACGGCACGGAGTGGTCATGGTCAGTGGCACTTGGTAAACTTTGTGGTCATGGTCAGTGGCACATGCCAACATTGTCAAGGTATTGCCCACAATAGTCACACCGAACCACCAGTATTCTTTCTTGTTTGAACCTGCAAGATCATGCATAGTACATCTGAACCATGATTGGACACTCTGACCGTGGCTGACTCATTTGATGATCAATAGAAGTAAAAGTCACTTGGATACATTTCTGGTCATGGTCAGTGGCACATGCCAATTTTGTCAATGCATTGCGCACAATAGCCACACCGAGCCACCAGTATTCTACCTTGTTTATACCTGCAAAGTCATTCCTAGTACATCTAAACTGTGATTGGACACTCTGACCGTGGCTGACTCGTGTTACAATTTGTAGAAGATAAAGTCACTTGGTAACTTTGTGGTCATGGTCAGTGTCACATGCCAGCTTTGTCAAGGCATTGCACACAAAAGCCACACCAAGCCACCAGTATTCGACCTTGTGTGTACATGCAAGATCATACCTAGTACATCTGCAATGTGATTGGACACTCTGACCGTGGCTGACTCGGGTTATGATCAATAGAAGTAAAAGTCACTTGGATACATTTGTGGTCATAGTCAGTGGCACATGCCAACTTTGTCAAGGCATTGTGCACAATAGCCATACCGAACCACCAGTATTCTACCTTTTTCGTGCCTGCAAGATCATGCCTAGTACATCTGCACTATGATTGGAAAATCTGACCGTGGCTGACTCGTGTTATGATTCATTGCCATTAAAGGTACTTAGTAAACTTTCTGGTCATGGTCAGTGGCACATGCCAGCTTTGTCAAGGCATTGCGCACAATCGCCATGCCAAGCCACCGGTTTTTTACCTTGTTTTTACCTGCAAGGTCATGCCCAGTATATTTGCACTGTGATTGGACACTCTGACCGTGGCTGACTCGTGTTATGATTCATAGCCGTTAAAGGGACGTGGTAAAATTTGTGGTCATGGTCAGTGGCACACGCCAACTTTGTCAAGGCATTGCGCACAATAGCCACACCGAGCCACCAGTATTGTACCTTGTTTGCACCTGCAAGATCATGCCTAGTATGTCTGCACTGTTACTGGACACTCTGACCGTGGTTGACTTGTGTTCTGATCAATAGAAGTATAAGTCACTTGGATACATTTGTGGTCATGGTCAGTGGCACATGCCAACTTTGTCAAGGCATTGCGCACAATAGCCACACCGAGCCACAAGTATTTTGCCTTGTTTGCACATGTAAAATCATGCCTAGTACATCTGCACTGTGATTGGACACTCTGACCATGGCTGACTCGTGTTATGATGAATAGAAGTAAAAGTCACTTGGATGCATTTGTGGTCATGGTAAGTGGTACATGCAAAATTTTTCAAGGCATTGCGCACAATAGCCATGCCAAGCCACCGGTTTTTTACCTTGTTTATACCTGAAACGTCATGCCTAGTATATCTGAACCGAGATTGGGCACTCTGACCGTGACTGGCACGTGTTACAATTTGGAGACGTTTAAGTCACTTGGTAAACTTCGTGGTCATGGTCAGTGGCACATGCCAACTTTGTCAAGGCATTGTGCTTAATAGCCACACCGAGCCACCAGTATTCTACATTGTTTGCACCTGTAAGATCATGCTTAGAACATCTGCACTGTGATTGGACACTCTGACTGTGGCTGACTCGTGTTATGATTAATAGAAGCAAAAGTCATTTGGATACATTTGTGGTCATGGTCAGTGGCACATGCCACTTTTGTCAAGGCAGTGCGCACAATAGCCATGCCAAGCCACCAGTATTCTACCTTGGTTATACCTTTAAGGTCGTGCCCACTATATCTGCACTATGATTGGACACTTTGACCATGGCTAACTCGTGTTATGAGTCATTGCCGTTAAAATCACTTGGTAAACTTTGTGGTCATAGTCAGTGGCACATGCCAACTTTTTAAAGGCATTGCGCACAATAGCCACACTGATCTACCAGTATTCTACCTTGTTTGTACCTACAAGGTCGTGCCTAGTACACCTGCACTGTGATTGGACACTCTGACTGTGGCTGACTCGTGTTATGATCATAAAAAGTAAAAGTCACTTGGATACATTTGTGGTAATGGTCAGTGGCACATGCCAACTTTGTCAAGGCATTGCACAGAAAAGCCACACCGAACCACCAGTTTTCTACTTTGTTTGTACCTGCAAGGTCATGCCTAGTACATCTGCACTGTGATTGGACACTCTGACCATGGCTGACGCGTGTTATGACCAATAGAAGTAAAAGTCACTTGGATACATTTGTGGTTATGGTCAGTGGCACGTGCCAACTTTGTCAAGGTATTTCACACAATAGCCACACCGAACCACCAGTATTCTACCTTGTTTGTACGTACAAGGTGATGCCTAGTACATCAGCACTGTGATTGGATACTCTGACCGTGGTTGACTCGTGTTATGATCAATAGAAGTAAAAGTCACTTGGATACATATGTAATCATGGTCAGTGGCACATGCCAACTTTGTCAAGGCATTGCGCACAATAGCCACACCGAGCCACCAGTATTATACCTTGTTTGAACCTGCAAGATCATGCCTAGTACATCTGCAGTGTGATTGGACACTCTGACCATGGCAGACTCCTATTATGATCAATAGAAGTAAAAGTCACTTTGATACATTTGTGGTCATGGTCAGTGGCACATGCCAACTTTGTCAAGGCATAGCGCATAATAGCCACACCTAGCCACCAGTATTCTACCTTGTTTGCACCAGCAAGATCATACCCAATATATCTGCACTGTGATTGGACACTCTGACTGTGGCTGACTCGTTTTATGATTCATAGCAGTTTAAGATACTTGGTAAACTTTGTGGTCATGGTCAGTGGCACATGCCAAATTTGTGAGGCATTGCGCACAATAGCCGTGCCAACCCACCGGTTTTTTACCTTGTTTATACCTGCAAGGTCATGCCTAGTACATCTGAACTGTGATTGGGCACTCTGACTGTGGCTGACTTGTGTTACGATTCGTAGAAGCTAAAGTCACTTGGTAAACTTTGTGGTCATGGTCAGCGGCACATGCCAACGTTGTCAAGGCATTTTGCACAATTGCCACACCGAGCCACCAGTGTTCTACCTTGTTTGTACCTGTAAGATCATGCCTAATACATCTGCACTGTGATTGGACACTCTGATTGTGGCTGACTCGTGTTCTGATCAATAGAAGTAAGTGTCACTTGGATTCATTTGTGGTCATGGTCAGTGGCACATGCCAACTTTGTCAATGCATTACACACAATAGCCACATGGAGCCACCAGGATTCAACCTTGTTTTCACCTGCAGGATCATGCCTAGTACATCTGCACTGTGATTAGACACGCTGACCGTGGCTGATTCGTTTTATGATTCGTAGAGGTTAAAGTCACTTGGTAAACTTTGTGGTCATGGTCAGTGACACGTGCCAACTTTGTCAAGGCATTGGGTACAATAGTCGTGCCAAGACATCAGTAGCACCACTTGAAGTGCTCCTCGCACTGAAGAAACGGCTCATCATCCTAAGGAAGTCCTGTGCCCATTCCGTGCCCGTGGCCAGTAATTGGTGACTCGGCGTGTACAACAGCCGCAAGCAGCTCCCGAGCCGCCACCCGCCGTTAACTTGTGAGAAGCTTCCTAACGTCTACGATCTGCTACCTCCCATCATCTCACCCGCCGCAAGCACCTCCGTCCTTCACCTTTTCCCTTCATCGGCCTCATCTGCGCCATCTGCCCCATCAACATCAGCCTCTTCTCACTTGTTGTGCCGTACCGCATCCTCATACCGCCTTCTTGCATCGTTAGCAGCAGCAGTGCAACGCCCCCCGTCAGGACATCGGACACTACCAGTCTTCCTGCTCCCATTACGAGCCAACTGGGGAACAAGCCGTCACTCTCCTGACATCAGTTGACTGGAATCTCTGCTTGCCGCATGACACCCTTTGCTGCAATTAGTCTCCTCCAGCCAACAGGATATCGGACACCACGAATCTTCCTATCCGTCGGTCTCAGGCCAACTAGGGAACAAGCCATCAGTCTCCTGAAAAGCAGAGCACTTGGTTGCTTCATCTCGCCGCCATTTTCTCCCTGCCGTTATTTCCATCTTCTGCCTCCATCACGCTTGCATCGTCTTCAACAGTCTTCCCTTCTTTTCATCTTCGCGTCATCATCACCTTCATCTCCTGTCCCCAGCCCTTCTCATCTGTCTTCTTCGAGCCGCCCTCTGTCCTCTTCCTCATCTCAGCTTCATTGGACCTCCTCGAACAGCTCCTCATCAGCATCGCCATCCTCGCCAATCATCCGCATCATCCCCGCATCAGTTCTCATCATCAGTCTCCGCATCGCACGTGGTTCTGCCCCTGCATGACTGTGCATGTATAGAAGAGGTAAAAAACCGGTGTCTTGGCACGGCTATTGTGCGCAATTCCTTGACAAAGTTGGCACGTGCCACTGACCATGACCACAAAGTTTACCATGTACCTTAAACGGCTATGAATCCTTACACGATTCAGCCACGGTCAGAGTGTCCAATCGCAGTGCAAAAACACTAGGCATGACCTTCCAGGTATAAACAAGGTGGCGTACTGGGGGCTCGGTGTGGCTATTGTGTGCAATGCCTTAACAAAGTGGGCATGTTCCACTGACCATTACAACAAATGTATCCAAGTGACTTTTACCTCTATTGATCACAACACAAGTCAGCCACAGTCGGAGTGTCCAATCACAGTGCAGATGTACTAGGCATGATCTTGCAGGTACAAACAAGGTAGAATACTGGTAGCTCGGTGTGGCTATTGTGCGCAATGCCTTGACAGAGTTGGCATGTGCCACTCACCATGACGATGAAGTTTACCAAGTGACTTTAACTTCTACGAATCGCAACACGCGTCAGCCACGGTCAGAGTGCCCAATCACAGTTCAGATGTACTAGGCATGACCTTGCAGGTATGTACAAGGTAAAAAAACCGGTGGCTTGGCATGGCTATTGTGCACAATGCCTTGACAGAGTTCGCATGTGCCACTGACCATGACCACAAAGCCTACCAAGTACCTTAAACGGCTATGAATCCTAACACGAGTCAGCCACGGTCAGAGTGCCCAATCAAAGCGTACATCTAATTTGCATGATCTTGCAGGTATAAACAAGGTAGAAAACCGGTGTCTTGGCACGGCTATTGTACCCAATGCCTTGACAAAGTTGGCATGTGTCACTGACCATGACCACAAAGTTTACCAAGTACCTTAAACGGCTATGAATCCTAACACGAGTCAGCCACGGTCAGAGTGTCCAATCACAGTGTAGATGTGCTGGAAATACAGTAAGAACCAGTCTCACTCCTCCCACATCTCGGTAAATCTGAGCCTCGAGAAGGTACAAGTATCATCAGAACCACCTTGACTCAACGGCTCTCGGATTTCCCGACCGTTTGAACCGACACGTCAAGTGATCCCCTAAAAAGGTGAAAAATCTGTTTTCCGCGTCCAGCTAGCGAAAAGAAGCTGTTTACCCCTGTTCTGTTGTATATAACGAGGACGTTCATTCCCTCCCAAAAGCTAACCAGAACAAATCGATCCATCCTGGTCCCTTTGGTTCCGCGGCTTTGCCACCGTGCTCTCGCTCTGCTTGCCTCTGTCGTCTTTCGCTCACTACTCTCCCCTCACAGCTCTTTGCTTCGTCACTATCAATTCTTTGCTCAACTCATTGCATCACTCGCCTCGATCTTCACTTCTCTTGTCTGCCTCGGAGCCCCGCCGCCTCACCCTACTAAAGGCTCTGCGACTAACGCCTTGGATCTGCACACACCTTTCTGCTTCTGTCACTGCCCTACCGAGCTCCTGCATGCTCGACTGCTTCTCCTTGCTTCTGTTCTTCTCACTCCCATTCATTCCATTCTTCTGACAAGATGTACTAGGCATGATTTTGCAGGTTCAAACAAGGTAGAATACTGGTGGCTCGATGTGGCTATTGTGTACAATGCCTTGACAAAGTTGGCATGTGCCACTGGCCATGACCACAAAGTTTACCAAGTGGCTTTAACTACTACGAATGATAACACGGGTCAGCCACGGTAAGAGTGTCCAATCACAGTACAGATGTACTAGGCATGATCTTGCAGGTGCAAACAAGGTAGAATAATGGTGGCTCGGTGTGGCTATTGTGCGCAATGCCTTGACAAAGTTGGCATGTGCCACTGACCATGACCAAAAATGTATCCAATTGACTTCTACTTCTATTGTTCATAACATGAGTCAGCCACGGTCAGAGTGTCCAATCACAGTGCAGATGTACTAGGCATGACCTCGCAGGTACAAAAAAGGTAGAATACTTGTGGCTCGGTTTGGCTATTGTGTGCAATGCCTTGACAAAGTTGGCATGTGCCACTGACCATGACCACAAATGTATCCAAGTGACTTTTACTTCTATTGATCATAACACAAGTCAGGCACGGTCAGAGTGTCCAACCAGAGTGCAGATGTACTAGGCATGATCTTGCAGGTGCAAACAAGGTAGAATACTGGTGGCTTGGAGTGTCTATTGTACGCAATGCCTTGACAAAGTTGGCATGTGCCACTGACCATGACCACAAAGTTTACCAAGTACCTTAAACGGCTTTAAATCATAACACGAGTCAGCTACGGTCAGAGTGTCCAATCACAGTGCAGATATACTGGGCATTATCTTGCAAGTACAAACAAGGTAGAATACTGGTGGGTCGGTGTGGCTATTGTGCGCAATGCCTTGACAGAGTTGGCACGTGCCACTGACAGTGACCACAAATGTATCCAAGTGACTTTTACTTCTATTGGTCATAACACGATTCAACCACGGTCAGAGTGTCCAATCACAGTGCAGATATACTGGGCATGACCTTGCAGGTACAAACAAGGTAGAATACTGGTGGCTCGGTGTAGCTATTGTGCGCAATGCCTTAACAGAGTTGGCATGTGCCACTGCTCATGACCACAACGTTTTCCAAGTGACTTTTGCTTCTACGAATCGTAACACGAGTCAGAGACGGTCAGAGTGTCCAATCATAGTGCAGATGTACTAGGCATGATCTTGCATGTATAAACAAGGTAGAATACTGGTGGCTCGGTGCGGCTATTGTGCGCAATGCCTTGACAAAGTTGGCATGTGCCACTGACCATTACCACAATGTTTACCAAGTCACTTTAACTTCTACGCATCGTAACACAAGTCATTCATGATTGGGCACTCTGACCGTGGCTGACTCGTGTTACGATTCGTAGACGTTAAAGTCACTTGGTACACGTTGTGGTCATGGTCAGTGGCACATGCCAACTTTGTCAAGGCATTGCGCACAATAGCCACACCGAACCACCAGTAATCTACGTTGTTTGCACCTGCAAGATCATGCCTAGTACATCTGCACTGTGATTGGATACTCTGACCGTGGCTGACTCGTGTTATGATTCATAGCCGTTTAAGGTACTTGGTAAACTTTGTGGTCATGGTCAGTGGCACATGCCAACTTTGTNACCAGTAAGGTCATGCATATTAGATGTGCACTGTGATTGGGCACTCTGACCGTGGCTGACTCGTGTTACGATTCGTAGAAGTTAAAGTCACTTGGTAAAATGTGTGGGCATGGATAGTGGCACATGCCAACTTTGTCAAGGCATGGCGCATAATAGCCACACCGAGGCACTCGTATTCTACCTTGTTTGTACCTGTAATATCATGCCTAGTACATGTGCACTGTGATTGGAGACTCTGACCGTGGCTGACTCGTGTTATGGTCAAAAGAAGTAACAGTCACTTTGATACATTTGTGGTCATGGTCAGTGGCACATGCCAACTTTGTTAAGGCATTGCGCACAATAGCCACACCAAGCCACCAGTATTCTACCTTGTTTATACCTGCAGGGACATGCCCAGTATGTTTGCACTGTGATTGGACACTCTGACTGTGGCTGACTAATGTCATGATTAATAGCCGTTTAATGTACTTGGTAAACTTTGTGGTCATGGTCAATGGCAGATGCCAACTTTGTCAAGGCATTGCGCATAATAGCCATGCCAAGCCACCGGTTCTTTGCCTTGTTTATACCTGCAAGGTCATGCATATTAGATTTGGACTGTGATTGGGCACTCTCACTGTGGATGACTTGTGTTAGAATTCGTAGAAGTTAAAGTCACTCGGTAAACTTTTTGGTCATGGTCAGTGGCACATACCAACTATGTCAAGGCATTGCGCACAATAGCCACACCAAGCCACCGGTGTTTTGCCTTGTTTGTAGCTGCAAGATCATGCCTAACACATCTTTTTTGTGATTGGATACTCTGACCGTGGCTGACTCGTGTTATGATCAATATAAGTAAAGTCACTCGGATATATTTGTGGTCATGGTCAGTGGCACATGCCAACTTTGTCAAGGCATTTCACACAACAGCCACACCGATCCACCAGTATTCTACCTTGTTTACACCTGCAATGTCATGCCAATTATATCTACACCGTGATTGGACACTCTGACCGTGGCTGACCCGTGTTATGATTCATAGCCGTTTAATGTACTTGGTGAACTTTGTGGTGTTGGTCAGTGGCACATGCCAGATTTGTTAAGGCATTGCGCACAATAGCCGTACCAAGACACCAGTTTTTTCCTTGTTTATACCTGTAAGATCATTGCTAGTACATCTGAACTGTGATTGGGTACTCTGACGGTGGCTGACTCATGTTATGATTCGTAGAAGTAAAAGTCACAACGTAAACTTTGTGGTCATGGTCAGTGGCATATGCCAACTTTGTCAAGGCATTGCGCACAATAGCCACACCGAGCCACCAGTATTCTACCTTGTTTATACTGACAAGGTCATGCGTAGTATATCTGCACGGTGATTGGACACTCTGACCCTGGCTGACTCGTGTTATGATTCATAGCCGTTTACTATACTTGGTAAACTTTGTGGTCATGGTCAGTGGCACATGCCAAATTTGTCAAGGCATTGCGCACAATAGCCGTGCCAAGCCACCGGGTTGTTACCTTGTTTATACCTGTCAGGTCATGGCTAGTACATCTGAACTATGATTGGGTACTCTGACCGTGGCTGACTCGTGTTATAATTTGTAGAAGTTAAAGTCACTTCGTAAACTTTGTGGTCATGGTAAGTGACACATGCCAACTTTGTCAAGGTATTGCGCACAATAGCCACACCGAGCCACCAGTGTTCTACCTTGTTTTATACCTGCAAGGTCATGCCCAGTATATCTGCACAGTGATTGGACACCCTGGGACTGGGTGACTCGTGTTATGATTAATAGCCGTTTAATGTACTTGGTAAACTTTGTGGTCATGGTCAGTGGCACATGCTAACTTGGTCAAGGCATTGCGCACAATAGCCGTGCCAAGCCACCAGTTTTTTTCCTTGTTTATACCTGCAAGGTCATGCATACTAGATGTGCACTGTCATTGGGCACTCTGACCATGGCTAACTCGTGTTACGATTCGTAAAAGCTATAGTCACTTGGTAAACTTTGTGGTCATGGTCAGTGGCACATGCCACCTTTGTCAAGGCATTGCGCACAATATCCACACCGAACCTCGGGTATTCTACCTTGTTTGTACCTGCAAGATCATGCCTAGTACATCTGCACTGTGATTGGACACTCTGACCGTGACTGACTTGTGTTATGATTCATAGCCGTTTAAGGTACATGGTAATCTTTGTGGTCATGGTCAGTGGCACATGCCAACTTTGTCAAGGCATTGCGCACAATAGCCGTGCCAAGCCACCAGTTTTTTACCTTGTTTATAACTGCAAGATCATGCATGTTAGATGTTCACTGTGATTGGATACTCTGAATGTGGCTGACCTGTGTTACGATTCGTACAAGTTAACGTCACTTGGTAAACTTTGTGGGCATGGTGAGTGGCACATGCCTACTTTGTCAGGGCATTGCACATAATAGCCACACCGAGCCACTAGTACTCTACCTTGTTTGTACCTGCAAGATCATGCCTAGTACATCTGCACTGTGATTGGACACTCTGATCATGGCCGACTCGTGTTATGATCAATAGAAGTAAAAGTTACTTGGATATAGTTGTGGTCATGGTCAATGGCACATGCCTACTTTGTCAAGGCATTGCGCACAATAGCCACACCGAGCCACCAGTATTCTACCTTTTTTATACCTGCAAGGTCATGCCCAGTATATCTGCACTGTGATTGGACACCCTGACTGTGGCTGACTCATGTTATGATTCATAGCCGTTTGATGTACTGGGTAAACGATGTGGTAATGGTCAGTGGCATATGCCAACTTTGTCAAGGCATTGCGCACAATAGCCGTGCCAAGTCACCGGTTTTTACATTTTTAATGCCTGCAAGGTCATGCATATTAGATGTGCATTGTGATTTGGCACTCTGACCGTGGCTGACTCATGTTACGATTCGTAGACGTTAAAGTCACTTGGTAAACTTTGTGGTCATGGTCAGTGGCACATGCCAACTTTGTCAAGGCATTGCGCACAATAGCCACACCGAACCACCAGTTTTCTATGTTGTTTACACTTGCAAAATCATGCCCAGTACATCTGCACTGTGATTGGACACTCTGACCATGGCTGACTCGTGTTATGATTCATAGCCGTTTAAGGTACTTGGTAAACTTTGTGGTCATGGTCAGTGGCACAATCCAACTTTGTCAAGGCATTGCGCATAATAGCCACACCGAACCACCAGTATTCTACCTTGTCTATACCTGCAAGGTCATTCCCAGTATATCTGCACACTGATTGGACACTCTGACTCTGGGTGACTCGTGTTATGATTCATAGCCGTTTAATGTACTTGGTAAACTTTGTGGTCATGGTCAGTGGCACATGCCAACTTTGTCAAGGCATTGCGCACAATAGCCGTGCCAAGCCACTGGTTTTTTTTCCCTGTTTATACCTGCAAGGTCATGCATATTAGATGTGCACTGTGATTTGGCACTCTGACCGTGGCTAACTCGTGATGCGATTCGTATAAGCTAGAGTCACTTGGTAAACTTTGTGGTCATGGTCAGTAGCACATGCCACCTTGTCAAGGCATTGCGCACAATAGCCACACCGAACCACCAGTATTCTACCTTGTTTGCACCTGCGAGATCATGCCTAGTACATCTGCATTGTGATTGGACACTCTGACCGTGGCTGACTCGTGTTATGATTCATAGCCGTTTAAGGTACTTGGTAAACTTTGTGGTCATGGTCAGTGGCACATGCCAACTTTGTCAAGGCATTGCGCACAATAGCCGTGCCAAGCCACCAGTTTTTTACCTTGTTTATAACTGCAAAGTCATGCATACTAGATGTGCACTGTGATTGGGTACTCTGAATGTGGCTGACCTGTGTTACAATTCGTACAAGTTAAACTGACTTGGTAAACTTTGTGGGCATGGTCAGTGGCACATGCCAACTTTGTCAAGGCATTGCACATAATAGCCACACCAAGCCACTAGTACTCTACCTTGTTTTTACTTGCAAGATCATGCCTAGTACATCTGCACTGTGATTGGACACTCTGATCATGGCTGACTCGTGTTATGATCAATAGAAGTAAGGGTCACTTGGATATAGTTGTGGTCATGGTCAGTGGCACATGCCTACTTTGCCAAGGCATTGCGCACAATAGCCACACCGAGCCACCAGTTTTATACCTTGTTTATACCTGCAAGGTCATGGCCAGTATATATGCACTTTGATTGGATACTCTGATCGTGGCTGACTCATGTTATGATTCATAGCCGTTTGATGTACTGGGTAAACTTTGTGGCAATGGTCAGTGGCATATGCCAACTTTGTCAAGGCATTGCACACAATAGCCATGCCAAGCCACCGGTTTTTTACATTGTTTATGACTGCAAGGTCATGCATACTAGATGTGCATTGTGATTTGGCACTCTGACCGTGGGTGACTCATGTTACGATTCGTAGACGTTAAAGTCACTTGGTAAACTTTGTGGTCATGGTCAGTGGCACATGCCAACTTTGTCAAGGCATTGCGCAAAATAGCCACACCGAACCACCAGTATTCTATGTTGTTTGCACCTGCAAGATCATGCCTAGTACATCTGCACTGTGATTGGACACTCTGACCATGGCTGACTCGTGTTATGATTCATAGCCGTTTAAGGTACTTGGCAAACTTTGTGGTCATGGTCAGTGGCACATGCCAAGTTTGTCAAGGCATTGCGCACAATAGCCGTGCCAAGCCACCGGTTTTTTTCCTTTTTTATACCTGCAAGGTCATGCACATTAGATGTGCACTGTGATTGTGTACTCTGAATGTGGCTGACTCGTGTTATGATTTGTAGACGTTCAAGTCACTTTGTAAACTCTGCGGTCATGGTCAGTGGCACATGCCAACTTTGTCAAAGCACTGCGCACAATAGCCGTCCCAAGCCACCGGTTGTTTACCTTGTTTATACCAGAAAAATCATGCATATTAGATGTGCACTATGATTGGGCACTCTGATCGTGGCTGACTTGTGTTACGATTCGTAGAAGTTAAAGTCACTTGGTAAACTTTGTGGGCATGGTTAGTGGCACATGCCAACTTTGTCAAGGCATTACGGAGAATAGCCACACCGAAACACTCGAATTCTACCTCGTTTGTACCTGCAAGATCATGTCTAGTACATCTTCACTGTGACTGGACACTCTGACCATGGCTGACTCGTGTTATGATAAACTGAAGTAACAGTCACTTGGATACATTTGTGGTCATGGTCAGTGGCACATGCCAACTTTGTCAAGACATTGCGCACAATGGCCACACCAAGCCAACAGTATTTTACCTTGTTTATACCTGCAAGGTCATGCCTAGTATATCTGCACTGTGGTTGGACACTCTGACCGTGGCTGACTCGTGTCATGATTCATAGTAGTTTCATGTACTTGGTAAACTTTGTGGTCATGGTCAGTGGCACATGCCAAATTTGTCAAGGCATTGCGTAAAATAGCCGTGCCAAGCCACCAGTTTTTTACCTTGTTTATACCTGTAAGGTCATGCATATTAGATGTGCATTGTGATTGGACACTCTGAATGTGGCTGACTCGTGTTACGATTCGTATAAGGTAGAGTCACTTGGTAAACTTTGTGGTCATGGTCAGTGGCACATGCAACCTTTGACAAGGCATTGCGCACAATAGCCACACCGAACCACCAGTATTCTACCTTGTTTGCACCTGCAAGATCATGCCTAGTACATTTGCACTGTGATTGGACACTCTAACTGTGGCTGACTCGTGTTATGATTCATAACCGTTTAAGGTACTTGGTAAACCTTGTGGGCATGGTCAGTGGTACATGCCAACTTTGTCAAGCCATTGCGCACAATAGCCATGCCAAGCCACCGGTTTCTTACCTTGTTTATAACTGCAAGGTCATGCATACTAGATGTGCACTGTGATTGGGTACTCTGAATGTGGCTGACCTGTGTTAGGATTCGTAGAAGTTGGTAAACTCTGTGGTCATGGTCAGTGGCACATGCCAACTCTGTCATCCCCTAATAAAGTGACATCTGTAACTCACGTTCGGCTAGTGGAAAGAAGCCGTTGCTTTGCTCCTTTGTCCAGTTCTGTCCTTCTCATACCGAGGATGATCATTCCCTCGAGTTAACCAGAACAGTTTTGCTCATCATATTCTCTCTTGGTTCCGCGGCTTTGCCGCCGCGTCCTCGCTCTGCTCATCTCTCACTTTCATTGTCTTTGCCCACCACTGTCTCTTCAAGGCTCTTCGCTTTGCCACCCTCAATCCTTTGCTTCTGTCACCTCCTTCGCTTTGTTCTCAAGTTCTCTCCTCTGCACTCTGTCCACCTTGGAGCTCTAGTGCCTTGTGTCCTTTCGCGGCCCTGCGACTAACTCCTTGGATCCGCATGTGCCGCTCTGCTCTACATAACTTCTACCTGCTCCATTGCTTTTGCTCGCTTCTGTTCCTGCCGTCTTCACTCACTGCATTCTTCTGACAATCTGCACTGTGAGTGGACACTCTGCCCGTGGCTGATTCATGTTATGATTCTTAGTCGTTTAAGGTACTTGGTAAACTTTGTGGTCATGGTCAGTGGCATGTGCGAACTTTGTCCAGGTGTTGCGCACAATAGACGTTCCAAGCCACCGGTTTTTTACCTTGTTTATACCTGCAAGGTCATGCCTATTACATCTCAACTGTGATTGGGTACTCTTATCGAGGTTGACTCGTGATACGATTCGTAGAAGTTAAAGTCAATTGGTAAACATCTGTGGAAATGGTCAGTGGCACATGCCAACTTTGTCAAGGAATTGCGCAACATAGCCACACCGAGCCACCAGTGTTCTACCTTGTTTGAACGTGCAAGATCATGCCTAGTACATCTGCACCATGATTGGACACTGTGACCGCGGCTGAATCATGTTATGATCAATAGAAGTAAAAGTCACTTGGATACATTTGTGGTCATGATCAGTGGCACATGCCAACTTTGTCAAGGCATTGCGCGCAATAGCCACACCGAGCCACCAGTATTCTACCTTGTTCATATCTGCAAGGTCATGCCTAGTACACCTGCACTGTGATTGGACACTCTGACCGTGGCTGACCTGTGTTATGATCAATAGAAGCAAAAGTCACTTGGATACATTTGTGGTCATGGTCAGTGGCACATGTCAACTTTGTCAAGGCATTGCGCACAATAGGCACACCGAGCCACCAGTATTATGCCTTGTTTGAACCTGCAAGATCATGCATAGTACATCTGCACTGTGATTAGACACTCTGACCGTGGCTGACTCGTGTTATGATTCGTAGAAGTTAAAGTCACTTGGTAAACTTTGTGGTCATGGTCAGTGGCACATGCAAACATTGTCAAGGCATTGCGCACAAAAGCCATGCCAAGCCGATGGTTTTTTCCCTTGTTTATACCTGCAAGGTCATGAATATTAGGTGTGCACTGTGATTGGGCACTCTGACCGTGGCTGACTCATGTTACGATTCATAGAAGTTAAAGACACTTGGTACACTTTGTGGTCATGGTCAGTGGCACATGCCAACTTCGTCAAGGCATTGCGCACAATAGCCACACCAACCCACCAGTATTCTACCTTGTTTATACCTGCAAGATCATGCCTATCACATCTGCACCGTGATTGGACACTCCGACCGTGGCTGACTTGTGTTATGATCAATAGAAGTAAAAGTCATTTGGATACATTTATGGTCATGGTCAGTGGCACATGCCAATTTTGTCAAGGCATTGCGCACAATAGGCACACCGAGCCACAAGTATTCTACCTTGTTTATACCTGCAAGGGCATACGCAGTATATCTGCACTGTGATTGGACACACTGACCGTGGCTCGCTCGCGTTATGATTCATAGCCGTTTAAGGTAGTTGGTAAACTTTGTGGTCATGGTCACTGGCACGTGACAACTTTGTCAAGGCATTGCGCACAATAGTCGTGCCAAGCCACCGGGTTTTTCCCTTGTTTATGCCTGCAATGTAATGCATATTAGATGTGCACTGTGATTGGACACTCTGACCGTGGCTGACTCGTGTTAGAATTTGTAGAATTTAAAGTCACTTGTAAACTTTGTGGTCTTGATCAGTGGCACATGCCAAATTTGTCGAGGCATTGCGCACAATAGCCACACCAAGCCACCAGTATTCTACCTTGTTTGAACCTGCAAGATCATGCCTATTACATCTGCATTGTGACTGGACACTCTGATAGTGGCTGATTCGTGTTATGATCAATAGATGGAAAAGTCACTTGGATACATTTGTGGTTATGGTCAGTGGTACATGCCAACTTTTTCAAGGCATTGTGCAAAATAGCAACACCGAACCACTAGTATTCTACCTTATTTATACCTGTAAGGTCATGCCTAGTATATCTGCACTGTGATTGGACACTCTGACCGTGGCTGACACGTGTTACGATTAATAACCGTTTAATGTACTTGGTAAACTTTGTGCTCATGGTCAGTGGCAAATGCCAACTTTGTCAAGGCATTGCGCACAATAGCCGTGCCAAGCCACCGGATTTTTACATTGTTTATTCCTGAAAAAGCATGCATATTAGATGTGCGCTGTGATTGGGCACTCTGACCGTGGCTGACTCATGTTACGATTCGTAGAAGTTAAAGTCACTTGGTCAACTTTGTGGCCATGGTGAGTGGCACATGCCAAGTTTATCATGGCATTGTGCACAATAGCCACACCGAGCCACCAGTATTCTACCTTTTTTGCAGTTGCAAGATCATGCCTAGTACATCTGCACTTTGATTGGACACTCTGACTGCGGCTGACTCGTGTTATCATCAATAGAAGTAAAAGTCACTTGAATACATTTAAGGTCATGGTCAGTGGCACATCCCAACTTTGTCAAGGCATTGCGCACAATAGCCACACCGAGCCACCAGTATTCTACCTTGTTTGTACCTGCAAGGTCATGCCCAGTATATCTGCACTGTGATTGATTACTCTGACCGTGGCTGACTCGTGTTATGATTCATAGCCGTTTAAGGTACTCGGTAAACTTTGTGGACATGGTCAGTGGCACATGCCAACTTTGTCAAGGCATTGCACTTAATAGCATATAAAGCCACCAGTTTCTTACCTTGTTTATACATACAATGTCATGCTTGGTATACCTGAACTGTGATTGGACACTCTGATTGTGGCTGACTCATGTTACGATTCGTAGAAGTTAAAGTCACTTGGTAAACTTTGTCGTCATGGCCAGTGGCACATGCCAACTTTGTCAAGGCATTGCGCACAATAGCCACACCGAGCCACCAGTATTCTACCTTGTTTGCACCTGCAAGATCATGCCTAGTACATCTTCACTGTGATTGGACACTCTGATCGTTGCGGACTCGTGTTATGAGCAATAGAAGTAAAAGACACTTGGGTACATTTGTGGTCATGGTCAGTGGCACATGAGAACTTTGTCAGGGCATTGCACACAATAGCCACATCGAGCCACCAGTTTTCTACCTTTCTAATACCTATAAGGTCATGCCCAGTATATATGCACTGTGATTGGACACTCAGACCGTGGTAAACTTGTGTTATGATTCATAGCCATTTAAGGTTCTTGGTAAACTTTGTGGTCATGGTCAGTGGCATATGCCAACTTTTTCAAGGCATTGCGCACAATAGCCGTGCCAAGCCACCGGGTTTTTACCTTGTTTATAACTGCAAGGTCATGCCTAGTACATCTAAAATGTGATTGGAAACTCTGACTGTGGCTGACTCGTGTTACGATTCGTAGAAGTTAAAGTCACTTGGTAAACTTTGTGGTCATGGTCGGTGGCACATGCTAACTTTGTCAAGGCATTACGCACAAAACGCCGTGCAAACCCACCAGTTTTTTACCTTGTTTATACCTACAAGGTCATGCCTAGTGTTTCTGAACAGTGATTGGGCACTCTGACATTGGCTCACTCGTGTTATGTTTCGTAGAAGCTAAAGTCACTTGGTAAGCTTTGTGGTCATGGTCAGTGGCACATGCCAACTTTGTCAAGGTATTGCGCACAATAGCCACACCGAGCCACCAGTATTCTACCTTGTTTGTAACTGCAAGATCATGCCTAGTACATTTGCACTGTGATTGGACATTTGACCGTGGCTGACTCGTGTTATGATTACTAGAAGTAAAAGTCACTTGGATGTATTCGTGGTCATGGTCAGTGGCACGTGCCAACTTTGTCAATGCATTGCGCAAAATAGCCAACCGAGCCACCAGTATTCTACGTTCTTTATACCTACAAGGTCATGCCTAGTATATCTGTACTGTGAGTTGACACTCTGACCATGGCTGACTCGTGTTATGATTCATAGCCGTTTAATGTACTTGGTAAACTTTGTGGTCATGGTCAGTGGCACATGCCAACTTTTTCAAGACTTTGCGCACAATAGCCGTGCCAAGCCACCGGTTTGTTACCTGGTTTGGGCACGTCGAGCCACCAGTATTCTACCTTGTTTGCACCTGCAAGGTCATGCCTAGTATGTCTGCACTGTGATTGGGCACTCTGATTGTGGCTGACTCGTGTTATGATCAATAGAATTAAAAGTCACTTGGATACATTTGTGGTCATGGTCAGTGGCACATGCCAACTTTGTCAAGGCATTGCGCACAA
>SZWC01008021.1:18786-39706 GCA_023375785.1 Penium margaritaceum
CACTCTGACTGTGGCTGACTCGTGTTATGATCAATAGAATTAAAAGTCACTTGGATACATTTGTGGTCATGGTCAGTGGCACATGCCAACTTTGTCAAGGCATTGCGCACAAAAGCCACACCAAGCCACCAGTATTCTACCTTGTTCATACCTGCAAGTTCATGCGCAGTATCTGCACTGTGATTGGACACTATTACCGTGGCTGACTCGTGTTATCATTCATAGCCGTTTAAGGTACTTGGTAAAGTTTGTGGTCATGGTCAGTGGCACATGCCAACTTTGTCAAGGCATTGCGCACAATAGCCGTGCCAAGCCACCGGTTTTTTAACTTGTTCAGACCTGCAATGTTATGCATCTTATATGTGCACAATGACTGGTCACTCTGACCGTGGCTGACTCGTGTTACGATTCGTAGAAGTAAGAGTCACTTGGTAAACTTTGTGGTCAGGGTCAGTGGCACATGCCAACCTCGTCAAGGCATTGCGCACAATAGCCACACTGAGCCACCAGGTTTCTACCTTGTTTGCACCTGCGCGGTCATGCCTAGTACATCTGCACTATGATTGGACACTCTGACCGTGGCTGACTTGTGTTATGATCAATAGAAGTAAAAGTCACTTAGTTACATTTGTGGTCATGGTCATTGGCACATGCCAACTTTGTCAAGGCATTGCGCACAATAGCCACACCGAGCCACCAGTATTTTACCTTTTTTATACCCGTCAGTTCATGCCCAGTATATCTGCACTGTGATGGGACACTCTGACTGTGGCTGACCCGTGTTATGATTCATAGCCGTTCAAGGTACTTGGTAAACTTTGTGGTCATGGTCAGTGGCACATGCCAGCTTTGTCAAGGCATTGCGCACAATCGCCGTGCCAAGCCACCAGTTTTTTACCTTGTTTATACCTGCAAGCTCATGCCTAGTAAATCTGAACTGTGATTGGGCACTCTGACTGTGGCTGACTCGTGTTACGATTCGTACAAGTTAAAGTCACTTGGTAAACTTTGTGGTCATGGTCAGTGGCACATACCAACTTTGTCAAGGCATTGCGCACAATAGCCGTGCCAAGACACCGGTTTTTAATCCTGTTTATACCTGCAAGGTCATGCATATTAGATATGCACTGTGATTGGGTACTCTGACTCTGGCTGACTCGTGTTATGATTCGTATAAGTTAAAGTCACTTAGATAACTTTGTGGTCATGGGCAGTGGTACATGCCAAATTTGTCAAGGCATTGCGCACAATAGCCACACCAAGGCACCAGTATTCCACCTCGTTTACACCTACAAGATCATGCCTAGTACATCTGCACTGTGATTGGACACTCTGACCGTGGCTGACTCGTGTTATGATCAACACAAGTAAAAGTCACTTGGATACNGTCATGCGCAGTATATCTGCACTATGACTGGACACTCTGAATGTGGCTGACTCGTGTTATGATTCATAGCCGTTTAAGGTACTTGGTAAACTTTGTGGTCATGGTCAGTGGCACATGCCAACTTTGTCAAGGCATTGCGCACAATAGCCATGCCAAGCCACTGGTTTTCTAACTTGTTTATACCTGCAAGATCATGCATATTGGATGTGCAATGTGATTGGGCAGTCTGACCGTGGCTGACAAATATTACGATTCGTAGAAGTAAAAGTCACTTGGTCATCTTTCTGGTCATGGTCAGTGGCACATGCCAACTTCATCAAGGCATTGCGCACAATAGCCACACAGAGCCACCAGTATTCTACCTTGTTTGCACCTGTAAGGTCATGCCTAGTCCATCTGCACTGTGACTGGACACTCTGACCATGGCTGACTCGTGTTATGATCAATAGAAGTAAAAGTCAATTGGATACATTTGTGGTCATGGTAAGTGGCACATGCCCAATTTGTCAGGGCATTGCACGCAATAGCCACACCAAGCCACCAGAATTCTACCTTTTTCATACCTGTATTGTCATGCCCAGTGTATCTTCACTATGATTGGACACTCTGACCGTGGCTGACTTGTGTTATAATTCATAGCCGTTTAAGGTACTTGGTAAACTTTGTGATCATGGTCAGTAGCACATGCCAACTATGTCAAGGAATTGCACATAATAGCCGTGCCAAGCCATGGGTTTTTTACCTTTTTCATACCTGCAAAGTCATGCCCGGTACATGTAAACTGTGATTGGGCACTCTGACTGTGGATGACTCCTGTTAGGATTCGTATAAGTTAAATTCACTTGGTAAACTTTGTCGTCATGGTCAGTGGCACTTGCCAACCTTGTCAAGGCATTGCGCACAATAGCCGTGCCAAGACACCGGTTTTTGACCATGTTTATACCTGCAAGGCCATGCATATTAGATGTGCACTGTGATTGGATACTTTGACCATGGCTGACTCGTGTTATGATTCGTAGAGGTTAAAGTCACTTGGTAACTTTGTGGTCATGGTCAGTAGCACATGCCAACTTTGTCAAGGCATTGCGCACAATGGCCACACCGAGCCACCAGTATTCTGCCTTTTTTGCACCTGAAAGATCATGTCCAGTACATCTGCACTGTGATTGGACACTCTGACCTTGGCTAACTCGTGTTATGATCAATAGAAGTAAAAGTCACTTGGATACATTTGTGGTCATGGTCAGTGTGGCACATGCCAACTTTGTCAAGGCATTGCGCATAATAGCCACACCAAGCCACCAGTATTCTACCTTGTTCATACGTGCAAGGTCATGTGCAGTATATCTATACTGTGATTGGACAATATGACCGTGGCTGACTCGTGTTGTGATTCATAGCCGTTTAAGGTACTTGGTAAACTGTGTGGTCATGGTCAGTGGCACATGCCAACTTTGTCAAGGCATTGTGCACAATAGCCGTACCAAGCCACCGGTTTTTAATCTTGTTTACACTTGCAAGGTCATGCCTAGTAAATCTGCACTGTGATTAGACACTCTGACCGTGGCTGACTTGTGTTATAATTCATAGCCGTTTAAGGTACTTGGTAAACTGTGTGGTCATGGTCAGTGGCACATGCCAACTTTGTCAAGGCATTGTGCACAATAGCCGTACCAAGCCACCGGTTTTTAATCTTGTTTACACTTGCAAGGTCATGCCTAGTAAATCTGAACTGTGATTGGGCACTCTGACTGTGGCTGACTCGTGTTACGATTCGTAGAAGTTAAAGTAACTTGGTTAACTTTGTGGTCATGGTCAGTGGCACATGCCAACTTCATCAAGGCATTGCGCACAATGGCCACGTGGAGCCACAAGTATTCTACCTTCTTTGCACCTGCAAGGTCATGCCTAGTAAATCTGCACTGTGATTAGACACTCTGACCGTGGCTGACTCGTGCTATGATCAATAGAGTTAAAAGTCACTTGGATACATTTGTGGTCATGGTCAGTGGCACATGCCAACTTTGTCAAGGCATTGCGCATAATAGCCACACCAAGCCACCAGTATTCTACCTTGTTCATACCTGCAAGGTCATCCGCAGTACATCTATACTGTGATTGGACAATATGACCGTGGCTGACTCCTGTTGTCATTCATAGCCGTTTAAGGTACTTGGTAAAGTTTGTGGTCATGGTCAGTGGCACATGCCAAATTTGTCAAGGCATTGCGCACAATAGCCGTGCCAAGCCACGGGTTTTTTACCTTGTTTATACCAGCAAGGTCATGCATGTTAGACGTGCACAATTATTGGGCACTCTGACTATGGCTGACTCGTGTTACGATTCGTAGAAGTTAAAGTAACTTGGTTAACTTTGTGGTCATGGTCAGTGGCACATGCCAACTTCGTCAAGGCATTGCGCACAATGGCCACGTGGAGCCACCAGTATTCTACCTTCTTTGCACCTGCAAGGTCATGCCTAGTAAATCTGCACTGTGATTAGACACTCTGACCGTGGCTGACTCGTGCTATGATCAATAGAATTAGAAGTCACTTGGATACATTTGTGGTCATGGTCAGTGGCACATGCCAACTTTGTCAAGGCATTGCGCACAATAGCCACACCGAGCCACCAGAATTCTACCTTGTTCATACCTGTAAGGTCATGCTCAGTATATGTGCACTGTGACTGGACACCCTGATCGTGGCTGACTTGTGTTACAATTCATGGCCGTTTAAGGTACTTGGTAAACTTTGTGGTCATGGTGAATGGCACATGCCAACTTTGTCAAGGCATTGCGCACAATAGTCGTGCCAAGCCACGGGTTTTTTACCTTGTTTATGCCTGGAAGGTCATGCCTAGTACATCTGAACTGTGATTGGGCACTTTGACTGTGGATGACTCCTGTTACGATTCGTATAAGTTAAAGTCACTTGGTAAACTTTGTTGTCATGGTCAGTGGCACATGCCAACCTTGTCAAGGCATTACGAACAATAGCCGTGCCAAGACACCGGTTTTTTACCCTGTTTATACGTGCAAGGTATTGCACATTAGATGTGCACTATGATTGTGTACTCTGACCATGGCTGACTCGTGTTATGATTTGTAGAGGTTAAAGTCACTTGATAAACTTTGTCGTCATGGTCAGTGGCACATGCCAACTTTGTCAAGGCATTGCGCACAGTGGCCACACCGAGCCACCAGTATTCTACCTTTTTTGCACCTGCAATTTCATGCCTAGTACATCTGCACTGTGATTGGACACTCTGACCGTGGCTGACTCGTGCTATGATCAATAGAAGTAAAAGTCACTTGGATACATTTGTGGTCATGGTCAGTGGCACATGCCAACTTTGTCAAGGCATTGTGCACAATAGCCACACCGAGCCACCAGTATTCTACCTTGTTTAGACTTACAAGGTCATGCCCTGTATATCTGCACTGTCATTGGACACTCTGACCGTGGCTGACCTGTGTTATGATTCATGGCCGTTTAAGGTACTTGGTAAACTTTGTGGTCATGGTCATTGGCACATGCCAACTTTGTCAAGGCATTGCGCACAATAGCCGTGCCAAGCCAACAGTTTTTTACCTTGTTTATACTTGAAAGTTCATGCCTAGAACATCTGAACTGTGATTCGGCACTCTTATTGTGGCTGACTCGTGTTAGGATTCGTAGAAGTTAAAGTCACTTGGTAAACTTTGTGGTCATGATCAGTGGCACATGCCAACTTTGTCAAGGCATTGCGCACAATAACCACACCAATCTACCAGTATTCTACCTCGTTTCTACCTGTAAGGTCATGCCCAGTATATCTGTGTTGGAAATCATCGACTCCGACAAGAGTTATTCCCACTTTCTGTATAACGGTTCAGGTCCAAGACCAAGCCACCTTGACATAACGGCTCTTGGTCAGACTGACCGTTGAGTTCGATGTGCCGAGTCATCCCCTAACAAAGTGACATTTGTCACCTGCGTCCGGCTAGCAGAAAGAAGCCGTTGCTTTGCTCCTTTGTCCTGTTCTGTCCTTTTTATACCGAGGATGTTAATTCCCTCGAGTTAACCAGAACAGTTCTGCTCATCATATTCTCTCTTGGTTCCGCGGCTTCGCCGCCGCGTCCTTGCTCTGCTCGTCTCTCGCTTTCATTGCATTCGCCCACCACTGTCTCTTCAAGGCTCTTCGCTTTGCCACCCTCAACCCTTTGCTTCCGTCACCTCCCTCGCTTTGTTCTCAAGATCTCTCCTCTGCACTCTGTCTACCTTTGAGGACTAGTACCTTGTGTCCTTTCGCGGTCCTGGGACTAACTCCTTGGATCCGCATGTGCTGCTCTGCTCTACATCACTTCTACCTGCTCCATTGCCTCTGCTCGCTTATGCTCCTGTCGTCTTCACTCACTGCATTCTTCTGACATGGTATCAGAGCATCAGGCAACATCACCTGGTGCCCCGTGACCAGGTCATCGCTCTGCCGCCACCATTGCAATCCCTCTTGAGTCTGCCGTCCTGTGCCACCATCACCAGGTGCGGACATCAGCAGCACCACTTGAAGTGCTCCTCGCGCTGAAGCAACGCCTTGTCATCCGAAGGAAGCCCTGTGTCCGTTTTGTGCCCGTGGCCAACAATTGGTGACTTGCCGTGCATAACAGCTGCAAGCAGCTCCCAAGCCGCCGCCCACAATCAACTTCTGAGAAGCTTTTTGTCACTCGTCATCTGCCACCCCTCATATCCGCAACCTTGCAAATACCTCCGCCCTTCTCCTTTCTTCTAGTCAACCTCATCTGCTCCATTTGCCCCATCGTTATCAGTCTCCTCGCATTTGTTGTGTCGCGCCGAATCCTCACACTGCCTTCTTGCGTCCTCAACAGCAGCGCAACTCTCGCTGTCAGGATATCGGACACCACCAGTCTTCCTGCTCCCATTGCGAGCTAACTGAGGAACAAGCCGTCACTCTCCTGACATCAGCGGTCCTGTGTCTCTGCCTGTCATGTGACTTCTTCTGCTGCAACCGCCATCCTCTCGCTGCCGGGACATCGGACACCACTAGTCTTCATGCCCGTCGGTCTAGACCCAACTAGGGAACAAGCCGTCACTCTCTTGAAGGCAGAGACTTGGTTGTCATGTGCCGTATCATCCCCCGCCGTCCTCTGCCCGCTGCAACCTTCATCTTCACCTCTGCCGCCTCGTCAATAGTCTTTCTCTTGATCACCCACATCTTCCTCTGCCGCCCTCAGCTCTCTTCATTCTCTTTGCTTCAACCGCCTTCCACAGTCTCATCTGCCTTCCTCACGTCACTCTTCGCTTGCATCGTCACCTCCATCATCCGCTCTTTGTATCTCGTCCTCTTCTGTCGTCTCCCATCTTTATAAGCAGCATCATCCACACCGCCTTCTTCCATCAGCGCACGTGATTCCGCCCCTGCGCCCACTCATCCATCCGCCATCATCGATTCCTCTGCTTCAGCTTCTGCTCGGTACACGGATCTGCCTGGTCGCATCGCCTGTTTGCGACGACCTCCGCCCACGCCAAAATCTTCCACATTGCACGTGGTTTCGCCCCTGCACCCACTCCTATTTCATCAACTTCCGCCTCCTCAGCATTCGCATCTGTGACCAGTACAAGGACCTGCACGAGCTCGCTGTCCGCTTTGCAGCAGCCTGCATCCAAGCCGGCAGTGCCGCCGGTGGCGGATCTGCCGGCGGCAGATTTCTAGCGGCGCATTGGCACCTGCCTTCCCCTTGCCGCATTATACTCCTCTAAAACCGCAGCGCACGTGGTTTTGCCCCTGCGTCCACTCATTCCTCAGCCATCTCCGCCTTCTCCCGATCATTTCAATATCATCAGCTCGGCACAAGGATCCGCCCGTTCACATCGTCTGCTTCACGATGACCTGCACCCACACCGAAACATTCCCAGCGCACGAGGTTCCACCCGTGCGCTCATTCAATCAGCATCCGCCATTCTGCTCCTCATCATCAGCCAGTCACAGTCTGCTGCTCCGGCTGCCTCTGCCCCTCTGCCCTCATCCAGCATGGCCAACCCTTGGCACACCTGCCCCACTCTTGAGGAAGATGGAAGCAACATCTACAGTTGGTCCCACACTGTGCTCACCGTGACCAGTACCATCTTCATCCACGAGTACCGTATCTCCGATTTTCTTGTTGGCACCTACAAGTATCAACGCACGCCCCAGCATCCTCCACACCTTTATCATGCAACCTTCCTGCTGATCTGGGGACATCTCTTCAACCTCGTGGATATGTCCTTCCATCATCCATACACAAATGCACGCAATGGACCAAAACTCTGGTTCAGCTTGCAGCAAGAAGCATGGAAACGGCGGTGGATCACCCTCTCCTGCCGAGACAATCCTGTTGCTCCACATCTGCCTCAAAAGCTCAGCTCCAGACCCTACCTCAAAATTGATCTGGTGGAACTAGAAGAAAAAGAAGAGGTAGAAGAGCTAGTGCCAGAAGGTGCTCCAGCACCCTCCCCGACTCCTGCAACAGTTGGACAAGGACCAGTTGCCGAAATCATCTACAAAGAAGAGAGCAACATCCAAGAGTGCCTGACACAAATCCACAATCTCCTCTACCCAGAGCGCATTGGTGGATTTGCAACTAAAAATGCCCTCCTTGGAAGACTCAAGTATCTCGGCAAGCGCTGTTCCCCAGCTGAGATGACCAAAAAGCAGGACAGCCTTGACTACGGCCTCTGTACTTGGCTACAACGCTTCATGTCCAGCGATCTACACTACCTGGCGGCAGCTCATCCCGATGACCTGCATGCCATGTGGAAGGGTCTCCTTGAACGATGCCATGGTCAACTCCCTGGAGATTGGGAGAGGTACTGCTACTAACTCTTCTCGGACTCAGGGGGTCTGTTGGAAATCATCGACTCCGACAAGAGTCATGCCCACTTTCTCAATAACGGTTCAGGTCCAAGACCGAGCCACCTTGACCTAACAGCTCTCGGTCAGACTGACCGTTGAGTTCGATGTGTCAAGTCATCCCCTAATAAAGTGACATCTGTAACTCACGTTCGGCTAGTGGAAAGAAGCCGTTGCTTTGCTCCTTTGTCCAGTTCTGTCCTTTTCATACCGAGGATGATCATTCCCTCGAGTTAACCAGAACAGTTTTGCTCATCATATTCTCTCTTGGTTCCGCGGCTTTGCCGCCGCGTCCTCGCTCTGCTCATCTCTCACTTTCATTGTCTTTGCCCACCACTGTCTCTTCAAGGCTCTTGGCTTTGCCACCCTCAATCCTTTGCTTCCGTCACCTCCTTCGCTTTGTTCTCAAGTTCTCTCCTCTGCACTCTGTCCACCTTGGAGCTCTAGTGCCTTGTGTCCTTTCGCGGCCCTGCGACTAACTCCTTGGATCCGCATGTGCCGCTATGCTCTACATCACTTCTACCTGCTCCATTGCTTTTGCTCGCTTCTGTTCCTGCCGTCTTCACTCACTGCATTCTTCTGACAATCTGCACTGTGAGTGGACACTCTTCCCGTGGCTGATTCGTGTTATGATTCTTAGTCGTTTAAGGTACTTGGTAAACTTTGTGGTCATGGTCAGTGGCACGTGCGAACTTTGTCCAGGCGTTGCGCACAATAGATGTTCCAAACCACCGGTTTTTGACCTTGTTTATACCTGCAAGGTCATGCCTATTACATCTCAACTGTGATTGGGTACTCTTACCGAGGTTGACTCGTGTTACGATTTGTAGAAGTTAAAGTCAATTGGTAAATATCTGTGGAAATGGTCAGTGGCACATGCCAACTTTGTCAAGGAATTGCGCAACATAGCCACACCGAGCCACCAGTGTTCTACCTTGTTTGAACGTGCAAGATCATGCCTAGTACATCTGCACCATGATTGGACACTGTGACCGCGGCTGAATCATGTTATGATCAATAGAAGTAAAAGTCACTTGGATACATTTGTGGTCATGATCAGTGGCACATGCCAACTTTGTCAAGGCATTGCGCGCAATAGCCACACCGAGCCACCAGTATTCTACCTTGTTCATATCTGCAAGGTCATGCCTAGTACACCTGCACTGTGATTGGACACTCTGACCGTGGCTGACCTGTGTTATGATCAATAGAAGCAAAAGTCACTTGGATACATTTGTGGTCATGGTCAGTGGCACATGTCAACTTTGTCAAGGCATTGCGCACAATAGGCACACCGAGCCACCAGTATTATGCCTTGTTTGAACCTGCAAGATCATGCATAGTACATCTGCACTGTGATTAGACACTCTGACCGTGGCTGACTCGTGTTATGATTCGTAGAAGTTAAAGTCACTTGGTAAACTTTGTGGTCATGGTCAGTGGCACATGCAAACATTGTCAAGGCATTGCGCACAAAAGCCATGCCAAGCCGATGGTTTTTTCCCTTGTTTATACCTGCAAGGTCATGAATATTAGGTGTGCACTGTGATTGGGCACTCTGACCGTGGCTGACTCATGTTACGATTCATAGAAGTTAAAGACACTTGGTACACTTTGTGGTCATGGTCAGTGGCACATGCCAACTTCGTCAAGGCATTGCGCACAATAGCCACACCAACCCACCAGTATTCTACCTTGTTTATACCTGCAAGATCATGCCTATCACATCTGCACCGTGATTGGACACTCCGACCGTGGCTGACTTGTGTTATGATCAATAGAAGTAAAAGTCATTTGGATACATTTATGGTCATGGTCAGTGGCACATGCCAATTTTGTCAAGGCATTGCGCACAATAGGCACACCAAGCCACAAGTATTCTACCTTGTTTATACCTGCAAGGGCATACGCAGTATATCTGCACTGTGATTGGACACACTGACCGTGGCTGGCTTGCGTTATGATTCATAGCCGTTTAAGGTAGTTGGTAAACTTCGTGGTCATGGTCACTGGCACGTGACAACTTTGTCAAGGCATTGCGCACAATAGTCGTGCCAAGCCACCGGGTTTTTCCCTTGTTTATGCCTGCAATGTAATGCATATTAGATGTGCACTGTGATTGGACACTCTGACCGTGGCTGACTCGTGTTAGAATTTGTAGAAATTAAAGTCACTTGTAAACTTTGTGGTCTTGATCAGTGGCACATGCCAACTTTGTCGAGGCATTGCGCACAATAGCCACACCAAGCCACCAGTATTCTACCTTGTTTGAACCTGCTAGATCATGCCTATTACATCTGCATTGTGACTGGACACTCTGATAGTGGCTGATTCGTGTTATGATCAATAGATGGAAAAGTCACTTGGATACATTTGTGGTTATGGTCAGTGGTACATGCCAACTTTGTCAAGGCATTGTGCAAAATAGCAACACCGAACCACTAGTATTGTACCTTGTTTATACCTGTAAGGTCATGCCTAGTATATCTGCACTGTGATTGGACACTCTGACCGTGGCTGACACGTGTTACGATTAATAACCGTTTAATGTACTTGGTAGACTTTGTGGTCATGGTCAGTGGCAAATGCCAACTTTGTCAAGGCATTGCGCACAATAGCCGTGCCAAGCCACCGGATTTTTACATAGTTTATTCCTGCAAAAGCATGCATATTAGATGTGCGCTGTGATTGGGCACTCTGACCGTGGCTGACTCATGTTACGATTCGTAGAAGTTAAAGTCACTTGGTCAACTTTGTGGCCATGGTGAGTGGCACATGCCAAGTTTATCATGGCATTGCGCACAATAGCCACACCGAGCCACCAGTATTCTACCTTTTTTGCACTTGCAAGATCATGCCTAGTACATCTGCACTTTGATTGGACACTCTGACCGCGGCTGACTCGTGTTATCATCAATAGAAGTAAAAGTCACTTGAATACATTTAAGGTCATGGTCAGTGGCACATCCCAACTTTGTCAAGGCATTGCGCACAATAGCCACACCGAGCCACCAGTATTCTACCTTGTTTGTACCTGCAAGGTCATGCCCAGTATATCTGCACTGTGATTGATCACTCTGACCGTGGCTGACTCGTGTTATGATTCATAGCCGTTAAGGTACTCGGTAAACTTTGTGGACATGGTCAGTGGCACATGCCAACTTTGTCAAGGCATTGCACACAATAGCATATAAAGCCACCGGTTTCTTCCCTTGTTTATACATAAAATGTCATGCTTGGTATACCTGAACTGTGATTGGACACTCTGATTGTGGCTGACTCATGTTACGATTCGTATAAGTTAAAGTCACTTGGTAAACTTTGTCGTCATGGCCAGTGGCACATGCCAACTTTGTCAAGGCATTGCGCACAATAGCCACACCGAGCCACCAGTATTCTACCTTGTTTGCACCTGCAAGATCATGCCTTGTACATCTTCACTGTGATTGGACACTCTGACCGTTGCTGACTCGTGTTATGAGCAATAGAAGTAAAAGTCACTTGGGTACATTTGTGGTCATGGTCAGTGGCGCATGAGAACTTTGTCAGGGCATTGCACACAATAGCCACATCGAGCCACCAGTTTTCTACCTTTCTAATACCTATAAGGTCATGCCCAGTATATATGCACTGTGATTGGACACTCAGACCGTGGTAGACTCGTGTTATGATTCATAGCCATTTAAGGTTCTTGGTAAACTTTGTGGTCATGGTCAGTGGCATATGCCAACTTTTTCAAGGCATTGCGCACAATAGCCGTGCCAAGCCACCGGTTTTTTACCTTGTTTATAACTGCAAGGTCATGCCTAGTACATCTAAAATTTGATTGGAAACTCTGACTGTGGCTGACTCGTGTTACGATTCGTAGAAGTTAAAGTCACTTGGTAAACTTTGTGGTCATGATCGGTGGCACATGCCAACTTTGTCAAGGCATTACGCACAAAAAGCTGTGCAAACCCACCAGTTTTTTACCTTGTTTATACCTACAAGGTCATGCCTAGTGTTTCTGAACAGTGATTGGGCACTCTGACATTGGCTGACTCGTGTTATGTTTCGTAGAAGCTCAAGTCACTTGGTAAGCTTTGTGGTCATGGTCAGTGGCACATGCCAACTTAGTCAAGGTATTGCGCACAATAGCCACACCGAGCCACCAGTATTCTACCTTGTTTGTAACTGCAAGATCATGCCTAGCACATTTGCACTGTGATTGGACATTTGACCGTGGCTGACTCGTGTTATGGTTATTAGAAGTAAAAGTCACTTGGATGTATTCGTGGTCATGGTCAGTGGCACGTGCCAACTTTGTCAATGCATTGCGCAAAATAGCCAACCGAGCCACCAGTATTCTACATTCTTTATACCTACAAGGTCATGCCTAGTATATCTGTACTGTGATTTGACACTCTGACCATGGCTGACTCGTGTTATGATTCATAGCCGTTTAATGTACTTGGTAAACTTTGTGGTCATGGTCAGTGGCACATGCCAACTATTTAAAGACATTGCGCACAAAAGCCGTGCCAAGCCACCGGTTTGTTACCTGGTTTGGGCACGTCGAGCCACCAGTATTCTACCTTGTTTGCACCCGCAAGGTCATGCCTAGTACGTCTGCACTGTGATTGGGCACTCTGACTGTGGCTGACTCGTGTTATGATCAATAGAATTAAAAGTCACTTGGATACATTTGTGGTCATGGTCAGTGGCACATGCCAACTTTGTCAAGGCATTGCGCACAAAAGCCACACCAAGCCACCAGTATTCTACCTTGTTCATACCTCCAAGTTCATGCGCAGTATCTGTATTGTGATTGGACACTATTACCGTGGCTGACTCGTGTTATCATTCATAGCCGTTTAAGGTACTTGGTAAAGTTTGTGGTCATGGTCAGTGGCACATGCCAACTTTGTCAAGGCATTGCGCACAATAGCCGTGCCAAGCCACCGGTTTTTTAACTTGTTCAGACCTGCAATGTTATGCATCTTATATGTGCACAATGATTGGTCACTCTGACTGTGGCTGACTCGTGTTACGATTCGTATAAGTTAGAGTCACTTGGTAAACGTTTTGGTCAGGGTCAGTGGCACATGCCAACTTCGTCAAGGCATTGCGCACAATAGCCACACTGAGCCACCAGTTTTCTACCTTGTTTGCACCTGCACGGTCATGCCTAGTACATCTGCGCTATGATTGGACACTCTGACCGTGGCTGACTTGTGTTATGATCAATAGAAGTAAAAGTCACTTAGTTAGATTTGTGGTCATGGTCATTGGCACATGCCAACTTTGTCAAGGCATTGCGCACAATAGCCACACCGAGCCACCAGTATTTTACCTTGTTTATACCCGTCAGTTCATGCTCAGTATATCTGCACTGTGATGGGACACTCTGACTGTGGCTGACCCGTGTTATGATTCATAGCCGTTTAAGGTACTCGGTAAACTTTGTGGTCATGGTCAGTGGCACATGCCAGCTTTGTCAAGGCATTGCGCACAATCGCCGTGCCAAGCCACCAGTTTTTTACCTTGTTTATACCTGCAAGCTCATGCCTAGTAAATCTGAACTGTGATTGGGCACTCTGACTGTGGCTGACTCGTGTTACGATTCGTACAAGTTAAAGTCACTTGGTAAACTTTGTGGTCATGGTCAGTGGCACATACCAGCTTTGTCAAGGCATTGCGCACAATAGCCGTGCCAAGACACCGGTTTTTAATCCTGTTTATACCTGCAAGGTCATGCATATTAGATATGCACTGTGATTGGGTACTCTGACACTGGCTGACTCGTGTTATGATTCGTAGAAGTTAAAGTCACTTAGATAACTTTGTGGTCATGGGCAGCGGTACATGCCAAATTTGTCAAGGCATTGCGCACAATAGCCACACCAAGACACCAGTATTCCACCTCGTTTACACCTACAAGATCATGCCTAGTACATCTGCACTGTGATTGGACACTCTGACCGTGGCTGACTCGTGTTATGATCAACACAAGTAAAAGTCACTTGGATACCTTTGTCGTCATGGTCAGTGACGCATGCCAACTTTGTCAAGGCATTGCGCACAATAGCCATGCCAAGCCACTGGTTTTTTAACTTGTTTATACCTGCAAGATCATGCATATTGGATGTGCAATGTGATTGGGCACTCTGACCGTGGCTGACAAATATTACGATTCGTAGAAGTAAAAGTCACTTGGTCATCTTTCTGGTCATGGTCAGTGGCACATGCCAACTTCATCAAGGCATTGCGCACAATAGCCACACAGAGCCACCAGTATTCTACCTTGTTTGCACCTGTAAGGTCATGCCTAGTCCATCTGCACTGTGACTGGACACTCTGACCGTGGCTGACTCGTGTTATGATCAATAGAAGTAAAAGTCACTTGGATGCATTTGTGGTCATGGTCAGTGGCACATGCCAAATCTGTCAGGGCATTGCACACAATAGCCACACCAAGCCACCAGAATTCTACCTTTTTCATACCTGTATGGTCATGCCCAGTGTATCTTCACTGTGGTTGGACACTCTGACCGTGGCTGACTTGTGTTATAATTCATAGCCGTTTAAGGTACTTGGTAAACTTTGTGATCATGGTCAGTAGCACATGCCAACTTTGTCAAGGAATTGCACATAATAGCCGTGCCAAGCCATGGGTTTTTTACCTTTTTTATACCTGCAAGGTCATGCCCGGTACATGTAAACTGTGATTGGGCACTCTGACCGTGGATGACTCCTGTTACGATTCGTATAAGTGAAATTCACTTGGTAAACTTTGTCGTCATGGTCAGTGGCACTTGCCAACCTTGTCAAGGCATTGCGCACAATAGCCGTGCCAAGACACCGGTTTTTGACCATGTTTATACCTGCAAGGCCATGCATATTAGATGTGCACTGTGATTGGATACTCTGACCATGGCTGACTCGTGTTATGATTCGTAGAGGTTAAAGTCACTTGGTAACTTTGTGGTCATGGTCAGTAGCACATGCCAACTTTGTCAAGGCATTGCGCACAATGGCCACACCGAGCCACCAGTATTCTACCTTTTTTGCACCTGAAAGATCATATCCAGTACATCTGCAATGTGATTGGACACTCTGACCTTGGCTAACTCGTGTTATGATCAATAGAAGTAAAAGTCACTTGGATACATTTGTGGTCATGGTCTGTGGCACATGCCAACTTTGTCAAGGGATTGCGCATAATAGCCACACCAAGCCACCAGTATTCTACCTTGTTCATACCTGCAAGGTCATGTGCAGTATATCTATACTGTGATTGGACAATATGACCCTGGCTGACTCGTGTTGTGATTCATAGCCGTTTAAGGTACTTGGTAAACTGTGTGGTCATGGTCAGTGGCACATGCCAACTTTGTCAAGGCATTGTGCACAATAGCCGTACCAAGCCACCGGTTTTTAATCTTGTTTACACCTGCAAGGTCATGCCTAGTAAATCTGAACTGTGATTGGGCACTCTGACTGTGGCTGACTCGTGTTACAATTCGTAGAAGTTAAAGTAACTTGGTTAACTTTGTGGTCATGGTCAGTGGCACATGCCAACTTCGTCAAGGCATTGCGCACAATGGCCACGGTGAGCCACCAGTACTCTACCTTCTTTGCACCTGCAAGGTCATGCCTAGTAAATCTGCACTGTGATTAGACACTCTGACCGTGGCTGACTCGTGCTATGATAAATAGAGTTAAAAGTCACTTGGATACATTTGTGGTCATGGTCAGTGGCACATGCCAACTTTGTCAAGGCATTGCGCACAATAGCCACACCGAGCCACCAGAATTCTACCTTGTTCATACCGGTAAGGTCATGCTCAGTATATGTGCACTGTGATTGGACACCCTGACCGTGGCTGACTTGTGTTATAATTCATAGCCGTTTAAGGTACTTGGTAAACTTTGTGGTCATGGTCAATGGCACATGCCAACTTTGTCAAGGCATTGCGCACAATAGTCGTTCCAAGCCACGGGTTTTTTACCTTGTTTATGCCTGCAAGGTCATGCCTAGTACATCTGAACTGTGATTGGGCACTCTGACTGTGGATGACTCCTGTTACGATTCGTATAAGTTAAAGTCACTTGGTAAACTTTGTTGTCATGGTCAGTGGCACATGCCAACCTTGTCAAGGCATTGCGAACAATAGCTGTGCCAAGACACCGGTTTTTTACCCTGTTTATACGTGCAAGGTAATGCACATTAGATGTGCACTATGATTGGGTACTCTGACCATGGCTGACTCGTGTTATGATTTGTAGAGATTAAAGTCACTTGATAAACTTTGTCGTCATGGTCAGTGGCACATGCCAACTTTGTCAAGGGATTGCGCACAGTGGCCACACCGAGCCACCAGTATTCTACCTTTTTTTGCACCTGCAATTTCATGCCTAGTACATCTGCACTGTGATTGGACACTCTGACCGTGGCTGACTCGTGCTATGATCAATACAAGTAAAAGTCACTTGGATACATTTGTGGTCATGGTCAGTGGCACATGCCAGTTTTGTCAAGGCATTGTGCACAATAGCCACACCGAGCCACCAGTATTCTACCTTGTTTAGACCTGCAAGGTCATGCCCTGTATATGTGCACTGTCATTGGACACTCTGACCGTGGCTGACCCGTGTTATGATTCATGGCCATTTAAGGTACTTGGTAAACTTTGTGGTCATGGTCATTGGCACATGCCAACTTTGTCAAGGCATTGCGCACAATAGCCGTGCCAAGCCAATAGTTTTTTACCTTGTTTATACTTGAAAGTTCATGCCTAGAACATCTGAACTGTGATTCGGCACTCTGACTGTGGCTGACTCGTGTTAGGATTCGTAGAAGTTAAAGTCACTTGGTAAACTTTGTGGTCATGATCAGTGGCACATGCCAACTTTGTCAAGGCATTGCGCACAATAGCCACACCAATCTACTAGTATTCTACCTTGTTTCTACCATTAAGGTCATGCCCAGTATATCTGTGCTGGAAATCATCGACTCCGACAAGAGTTATTCCCACTTTCTGTATAACGGTTCAGGTCCAAGACCAAGCCACCTTGACATAACGGCTCTTGGTCAGACTGACCGTTGAGTTTGATGTGCCGACTCATCCCCTAATAAAGTGACAATTGTCACCTGCGTCCGGCTAGCAGAAAGAAGCCGTTGCTTTGCTCCTTTGTCCTGTTATGTCCTTTTTATACCGAGGATGTTAATTCCCTCGAGTTAACCAGAACAGTTCTGCTCATCATATCATCTCTTGGTTCCGCGGCTTCGCCGCCGCGTCCTCGCTCTGCTCGTCTCTCACTTTCATTGCCTTCGCCCACCACTGTCTCTTCAAGGCTCTTCGCTTTGCCACCCTCAACCCTTTGCTTCCGTCACCTCCCTCGCTTTGTTCTCAAGATCTCTCCTCTGCACTCTGTCTACCTTTGAGGACTAGTACCTTGTGTCCTTTCGCGGTCCTGGGACTAACTCCTTGGATCCGCATGTGCTGCTCTGCTCTACATCACTTCTACCTGCTCCATTGCTTCTGCTCGCTTATGCTCCTGTCGTCTTCACTCACTGCATTCTTCTGACATGGTATCAGAGCATCAGGCAACATCACCTGGTGCCCCGTGACCANCAACAATTGGTGACTTGCCGTGCATAACAGCTGCAAGCAGCTCCCAAGCCGCCGCCCACAATCAACTTCTGAGAAGCTTTTTGTCACTCGTCATCTGCCACCCCTCATATCCGCAACCTTGCAAATACCTCCGCCCTTCTCCTCTCTTCTAGTCAACCTCATCTGCTCCATCTGCCCCATCGTTATCAGTCTCCTCGCATCTGTTGTGTCGTGCCGAATCCTCACACCGCCTTCTTGCGTCTTCAACAGCAGGGCAACTCTCGCTGTCAGGATATCGGACACCACCAGTCTTCCTGCTCCCATTGCGAGCTAACTGAGGGCACGAGGTTCCACCCGTGCGCTCATTCAATCAGCATCCGCCATTCTGCTCCTCATCATCAGCCAGTCACAGTCTGCTGCTCCGGCTACCTCTCCCCTCATCCAGCATGGCCAACCCTTGGCACACCTGCCCCACTCTTGAGGAAGATGGAAGCAACATCTACAGTTGGTCCCACACTGTGCTCACCGTGACCAGTACCATCTTCATCCACGAGTACCGTATCTCCGATTTTCTTGTTGGCGCCTACAAGTATCAACGCACGCCCCAGCATCCTCCACACCTTTATCATGCAACCTTCCTGCTGATCTGGGGACATCTCTTCAACCTCGTGGATATGTCCTTCCATCACCTATACACAAATGCACGCAATGGACGAAAACTCTGGTTCAGCCTGCAGCAAGAAGCATGGAAACGGCGGTGGATCACCCTCTCCTGCCGAGACAATCCTGTTGCTCCACATCTGCCTCAAAAGCTCAGCTCCAGACCCTACCTCAAAATTGATCTGGTGGAACTAGAAGAAAAAGAAGAGGTAGAAGAGCCAGTGCCAGAAGGTGCTCCAGCACCCTCCCCGACTCCTGCAACAGTTGGACAAGGACCAGTTGCCGAAATCATCTACAAAGAAGAGAGCAACATCCAAGAGTGCCTGACACAAATCCACAATCTCCTCTACCCAGAGCGCATTGGTGGATTTGCAACTAAAAATGCCCTCCTTGGAAGACTCAAGTATCTCGGCAAGCGCTGTTCTCCAGCTGAGATGACCAAAAAGCAGGACAGCCTTGACTACGGCCTCTGTACTTGGCTACAACGCTTCATGTCCAGCGATCTACACTACCTGGTGGCAGCTCATCCCGATGACCTGCATGCCATGTGGAAGGGTCTCCTTGAATGATGCCATGGTCAACTCCCTGGAGATTGGGAGAGGCACTGCTACTAACTCTTCTCGGACTCAGGGGGTCTGTTGGAAATCATCGACTCCGACAAGAGTTATGCCCACTTTCTCAATAACGGTTCAGGTCCAAGACCGAGCCACCTTGACCTAACGGCTCCCGGTCAGACTGACCGTTGTGTTTGATGTGTCAAGTCATCCCCTAATAAAGTGACATCTGTAACTCACGTTCGGCTAGTGGAAAGAAGCCGTTGCTTTGCTCCTTTGTCCAGTTCTGTCCTTTTTATACCGATGATGATCATTCCCTCGAGTTAACCAGAACAGTTTTGCTCATCATGTTCTCTCTTGGTTCCGCGGCTTTGCCGCCGCGTCCTCGCTCTGCTCATCTCTCACTTTCATTGTCTTTGCCCACCACTGTCTCTTCAAGGCTCTTTGCTTTGCCACCCTCAATCCTTTGCTTCCGTCACCTCCTTCGCTTCGTTCTCAAGTTCTCTCCTCTGCACTCTGTCCACCTTGGAGCTCTAGTGCCTTGTGTCCTTTCGCGGCCCTGCGACTAACTCCTTGGATCCGCATGTGCCGCTCTGCTCTACATCACTTCTACCTGCTCCATTGCTTTTGCTCACTTCTGTTCCTGCCGTCTTCACTCACTGCATTCTTCTGACAATCTGCACTGTGAGTGGACACTCTGCCCGTGGCTGATTTGTGTTATGATTCTTAGTCGTTTAAGGTACTTGGTAAACTTTGTGGTCATGGTCAGTGGCACGTGCCAACTTTGTCCAGGCATTGCGCACAATAGATGTTCCAAGCCACCGGTTTTTTACCTTGTTTATACCTGCAAGGTCATGCCTATTACATCTCAACTGTGATTGGGTACTCTTACCGAGGTTGACTCGTGTTACGATTCGTAGAAGCTAAAGTCAATTGGTAAATATTTGTGGAAATCGTCAGTGGCACATGCCAACTTTGTCAAGGAATTGCGCAACATAGCCACACCCAGCCACCAGTGTTCTACCTTGTTTGAACGTGCAAAATCATGCCTAGTACATATGCACCATGATTGGACACTGTGACCGCGGCTGAATCATGTTATGATCAATAGAAGTAAAAGTCACTTGGATACATTTGTGGTCATGATCAGTGGCACATGCCAACTTTGTCAAGGCATTGCGCGCAATAGGCACACTGAGCCACCAGTATTATACCTTGTTCATATCTGCAAGGTCATGCCTAGTACACCTGCACTGTGATTGGACACTCTGACCGTGGCTGACCTGTGTTATGATCAATAGAAGTAAAAGTCACTTGGATACATTTGTGTTCATGGTCAGTGGTACATGTCAACTTTGTCAAGGCATTGCGCACAATAGGCACACTGAGCCACCAGCATTCTGCCTTGTTTGAACCTGCAAGATCATGCCTAGGACATCTGGCTGACTTGTGTTATGATAATTAATATAAGAAAAAAATCATTTGGAAACATTTGTGGTCATGGTCAAATGTATCCAAGTGACTTTTGCTTATATCAATCACAACACGAGTCAACCACGGTCAGAGTGTCCAATCACAGCATACATCTAATATGCATGACCTTGCAGGTATAAACAAGGTAAAAACCGGTGGCTTGGCACGGCTATTGTGTGCAATGCCTTGACAAAGTTGGCATGTGTCACTGACCATGACCACAAAGTGTACCAAGTACCTTATGGTAGGGAAATGGGAGAAGCTGGACACGGAGCGGAAGCGATGGGAAAGAGGCAGTCACCAAGCGGAGGAAAAGTGGAACGGAAGCGACAGCGGAAGCGATGGAAGAAATGATGATTGAT
>SZWC01008021.1:42245-54154 GCA_023375785.1 Penium margaritaceum
AGAACCGTGGCCGGTGAGCCGTTGGGATTATTGCACCGAGGAGGTGAATCCTCTCGCAGCTGGGTATTCGAGTATTTTTCTGGTTCGGGAGCTGCGGCACACGAGGTGGACAAAATGTCACCGAGGGGGTATCCCAGTAAGTGCACGTGAACCGTGTGACCCTTGTATATTTCTCTGACACCTTAAACGGCTATGAACCATAACACGAGTCAGCCACGGTCAGAGTATCCAATCACAGTGTATAGATACTGGGCATGACATTGCAGGAATAAACAAGGTACAAAACTGGCGGCTCGCTGTGGCTATTGTGCGCAATGCCTTGAAAACGTTGGCATGTTTCACTGACCATAACCACAAAGTTTACCAAGGACCTTAAACGGCTATGAATCATAACACGAGACGGCCACGGTCAGAGTGTCCAATCACAGTATAGATATTCTGGGAAAGATCTTGCAGGTGCAGACAAGGAACAATACTGGTGGCTCAGTGTGGCTATTCTGCGCAATGCCTTGACAAAGTTGGCATGTGCCACTGACCATGAACAAAAAGTTTACCAAGTACCTTAAACAGCTGTGAATCATAACACAAGTCAGCCACGGTCAGAGTGTCCAAACATAGTGCAGATATTCTGGGCATGACTTTGCAGGTATAAACAAGGTAGAATACTGGTGGCTCCGTGTAGCTATTGTACTCATTGCCTTGACAAAGTTGGCATGTGCCACTGACCATGACCACAGACGTATCCAAGTGACTTTAACTTCTACGAATCATAACACGAGTCAGCCACGGTCTGAGTGTCCAATCACAGAGCAGACATACTAGGCATGATCTTGCAGGTGCAAACAAGGCAGAATACTGGAGGCTCAATGTGGCTATTGTACGCAATGCCTTGACAAAGTTGGCATGTGCCACTGACTATGACCACAAATGGACCCAAGTGACTTTTACTTCTATTGCTCATAACACGAGTTAGCCACGGTCAGAGTTTCCAATCACATGCAGATGTACTAGGCATGATCTTGCAGGTACAAACAAGCTAGAATACTGGTGGCTCGGTGTAATTATTGTGCGCAATGCCTTGACAAAGTTGTCATGTGCCACTGACCATGACCACAGAGTCTACCAATTACCGCAAACGGCTATGAATCATAAAACGAGTCAGCCACGGTCAGAGTGTCCAATCACAGTGCAGATACATTAGGCATGACCTTGTAGGTATAAACAAGGTATGATACTGGTGGCTCGGTGTGGCTATTGTGCGCAATGCCTTGAAAACGTTGGCATGTGCCACTGACCATGACCACAACGTTTACCAAGTGACTTTAACTTCTACAAATCATAACACGAGTCAGCCACGGTTAGAGTGCCCAATCAAAGTGCACATCCAATATGCATGACCTCTCAGGTGTAAATGAGATAAAACACCAGTGGCTTGGCAGGGCTATTGTGTGCAATGCCTTGACAAAGTTGGCTTGTGCCACTGACCATGGCCACAATTCTTACAAGTACCTTAAAGGACTATGAATCATGACAAGAGTCGGCCACAGTCAGAGTGTCCAATCATAGTGCATATATATTGGGCATGATCTTGCAGGTACAAGCAAGGTAGAATAATGGTGGCTCAGTGTGGCTATTGTGTGCAATGCCTTGAGAAAGTTGGCATGTGCCACTGACTATGACCACAAATGTATCCCAGTGACGTTCTTCTATTGATCATAACACGAGTCAGCCATGGTCAGAGTGTCCAATCACAGTGCAGATGTACTGGGCATGATCTTGCAGATTCAGACAAGGTAGAATACTGGTGGCTCGTGTCGGATATTATCTCAGAGATCGCCTCAAGGGGTGCAGCCACCGAGGAAATAAAGAGTGACAGTGGAGGTTCATCTCCGGAGTCACAAAGTCTACACCCAAACGGTCCCACGACCGACAAGCTGTGCGAACCTCGCCAAGTCCAAGACCAACGGCCACTTACCACAACGGTCCAGGCAAAACGCACCTGCGAAGATCGTGCCTGCACCCACCACTCCACTATGCGTACGGCTAGCAAAGCCAAACCGTGGTCTCGAGGCGCTCCCTAGTCTCGCACTTGCCCGAGCCGCCATCTCTATGCCCGCTCGATGAAGCGCGCTAGGTAAGACCTTTCCTATTTGTATTGCACGTACTACACTCTATAATCAATCCATTGGATTCTCCTTCAGGCTCGCCCTTTGGGCCGCCTCCAGCCCCTCCTGCCTCTAATCTCAGCTCAGCGCCCGTGCTCCCGCACTGCGCCCTCTCGCTTCTACAAAACGTCATTCTTACGTCAGCAATACCCGCACCTTCACGGAAGCTTCCGTCCTTCCCTCAAAGTACTGCATCCACTCCCTTCCAGCAAAGATCTCAGTGCCCGCACCTTCGGTGCTGCACCCAAGCCTCTCCTCATCATCCTGCATTGCTATTCGGTTCCGCTTCATCCTTCTATCATCGTTTCCATTTTGCTTCTGCTTGTGCTGCTGCTCTCCGTTGAAACGCTCGTCCCTGTGACTGCGTCCACTCTCCGGCAGCACCTGCAATCTTCTGACATGGTATCAGAGCGCAAGTAAAACCCCTGGCTCCATCGTGCTCGTCGCCACCGACCGCACTCACTCCTGTTGAACTTCTCCGCCTTGAAGAACTGTGGTCGCCAGAAGAACTGCAGTGGCAGGGCTTCTTCTTACTAAGGTGTTGTGGCAGCACCTCTCCACTTCCTCTTGGTCAAATTGTGCACACGAGGTTTTGCCCCTGCACCCACTCCATTAGCAAGTAATTTCCGCTCTTCCATCACCTTCCGCAGGCCGCGCACGTGGTTCTCTCCCTGCGCACATTCAATCTTCCTCCGCAGCAGTATTTCACGCCGCCGCTCTTCTTTACCATTATTGTAGTTTGCTGCTCCTCCTCATCAGCAGCCATCTCTTGATCGTATCGCCTCCTCTCACCGCTGTCCTGAGCCGCCGCCCCTCACTTCATCACTGCCTCCTCGTTAACTGCATCATGGCCTCTGCCCTCACTCTCTCTGGTCTCCTCAAGCTCACCGTAGAGTCTGATGGAACTAGCAACTACAAACTGTGGAGCTACTCGGTGTCTCTATTCTTCGGGACAAAGAAGGTGGACGGAGTCACCCTCAGTCACCTTCTCACCAACACTAACACCGGAGTAGACCCACCTATCACCACCGCCTCCGCCACATCTGCCTCAACTGCTGTTGCATCAGGACATGACCCTTTCAGAGGGTCTGTGTTGAATCCTGGTCAAGGTTCCTCCTCGTCTTCCACTCATGGTGGAGCCGCCTCTGCATCCACCATCTCTGATGCCTATTGGGAAGTCGCCAATAGCACCGCCCTCATGACTTTCATGTCCACCTCCTCTCTTGAACTGCATGAAGACATCCGCACTCTCGGTAGCAAGACTCACAAAGTATGGAAAGCCCTTGAAGATCGCTTCAGCAACAACACCTCCACTGCCTGCGGAATCAAGATCATGTCACTCTTCTCCGTGCCCTTCGCCGCCCATACCAACATGGGCAGCTACATTGCCGCCGTCAGCACCATCGCCCGCGACCTCAAGGAAATAAAATTTGACATTCCTCCTGCTGTTGTCTGCACCGGCATCATCTCTGGCCTTCCTGGTCAGTATGGTATCATCCGCCAAATCCTGCTGCAGCTGCCTGTTCACCGACTGACCCTCGCTATCATCAGCCCCAAACTCATGGCAGCAGAACAGGACTACGTCGCCGAGCAAGCACGGAAGACCACCATTGCCACCAACTCATTTGAAACCATGGCCACCACCACTGATAGCCGCATGTTCAACCGCTTCCCCGCCTGCTCCTACACCATCCACCACGGTCCATTCAAAGGAACGAATTGTGGCCGTCGCAATCACCCACCTCAGATCTATGATCATCGCGCTACCGTCAAATGGCTGGATAGGAACCCCGGCAAGTCCTATGGTGAACAACCCAACTGGGCGGAGGAGTGTCGTCAACGCTACTACAACCGGATGGGAAGCTCAAGCTGGCGTTCAAACCCAGCCAACAACATGGAAACGTCATCTCCTCCTACCATCCCTGTTGTTGTGAATCCTGCTCCTAACAATGCTGTCATGCTAGGAGTAGTTGAGCCCGTGACTGAGGTTGGATATGAGGAGTATGGTCTTGAAATGTACACCACGTCCTCCTCTCCTCCTCTCTCTTCTCACCCCTCTGTGTGCAGTTTTGACTCCCTACACATTGCCCTCATCCAGCCTCCGACTACATACTCCACTGCCCGGCACAGTCACTTCCTCTTCATTCACGATCAATACTCACAGCACTGTACTGTCCTCTCCCTTCCCACACTGACTGGTGCTATCCATGCACTTAGGGACTAACTGAAGCAACAGACCAAGCACTTTGACCGACCACCCTGCCTCATCCTCTCCAACACCTCTCACGTACATCTTCACACCTTTCTCACAAGCTATTACACAACTCACGGAACACTGCTGACCGCAACCCCTGCCCATGGCAAGCTTCTAATCAACCGCCTATTGCATGAAGCATACTACTTCATGAAGACGCATCACATGACCTCACAGATCTGGACTGCCTGTCTTCGCAGAGTTGTCACAGCCCACAGCTTGCGTAGAACCAAGTATGGCCCAAGTCAAAGAACTGTATGGACACATGATCGAAGTCAGTCGGCCTCATACTGCAAGCCCACACTGCCTCACTGCAACTTAACTGAACTTTCCTCCGCACTACTGACGAACCGCCCCCTCACTCTCACTGAAGACCTCTCAACCACTGCGCTCACTGACAAAACTCAACGACTGCTACATCGCCCGGGTTTTCTCTCTTCTCTCTACAACCTGGTGCTAAGACGTCCACCGCCTCCAAAACCCCCCAAGCTCTCTTTGTGCTGCTCTCCCATAGACGCAGGTTTCGCAGGCCTGATATTCAAGGCTTGCACCCCTCTCCCGATCTGAGGGGGGTGTCGGATATTATCTCGGAGATCGCCTCAAGGGGTGCAGCCACCGAGAAAAAAAAGAGTGACAGTGCAGGTTCATCTTCGGAGTCACAAAGTCAACACCCAAACGGTCCCACGACCGACAAGCTGTGCAAACCTCGCCAAGTCCAAGACCAACGGCCGCTTACCACAACGGCCCAGGCGAAACGCACCTGCGAATGCAGGTGCCTGCACCCACCACTCCACTATGCGTACGGCTAGCAAAGCCAAATCGTGGTCTCGAGGCGCTCCCTAGTCTCGCACTTGCCCGAGCCACCATCTCTATGCCCGCTCGACAAAGCGCACAAGGTTAGACCTTTCCTATTTGTATTGCATGTACTAAAGTCTATAATCAATCCATTGGATTGTCCTTCAGGCTTGCCCTTTGGGCCGCCTCCAGTCCCTCCTGCCTCCAATCTCAGCTCAGCGCCCGTGCTCCTGCACTGCGCCCTCTTGCTTCTGCTAAACGTCATTCTTATGTCAGCAACACCCGCACCTTCACGGAAGCTTTCGTCCTTCCCTCAAAGTGATGCGTCCACTCCCTTCCAGCAAAGATCTCAGTGCCCGCACCTTTGAAGCTGCACCCAGACCTCTCCTCATCATCCTACATTGCTCTTCGGTTCCGCTTCATCCTTCTGTCATCGTTTCCGCTTTGCTTCTGCTTGTGCTGCTGCCCTCCATTGAAACGCTCGTCCCTGTGACCGCATCCACTCTCCGGCAGCACCTGCAATCTTCTGACAGCTCGGTTTTGCTATTGTGCCTAATGCCTTGACAAAGTTGGCATTACCAGCTGACCACGACCACAAAGTTTATCAAGTGACTTGAACTTCTACGAATCGTAAAACGAGTCAGCCAAGGTCAGAGTGTCCAATCACAGTGCACATCTAATATGCATGACATTGAAGGTATAAACAAGGTAAAAAACCGGTGGCTTGGCACGGCTATTGTGCGCAATGCCTTGACAAAGTTGGCATGTGCCACTAACCATGACCAACAAGTTTACCAAGTACCTTAAACGGCTATGAATCATAAAACGAGTCAGCCATGGTTACAGTGTCCAATCACAGTGTAAAATTTGTGGTCATGGTCAGTGGCACATGCAAACTTTGTCAAGGCATTGTGCACAATAGCCACACCGAGCCACCAGTATTCGACCTTGTTTGTACATGCAAGATCATACCTAGTACATGTGCACTGTGATTGGACATTCTGACCGTGGCTGACTTGTGTTATGATCAATAGAAGTAAAAGTCACTTGGATACATTTGTGGTCATGGTCAGTGGCACTTGCCAACTTTGTCAAGGCATTGCGCACAATAGCCACACCGAGCCACCAGTATTCTACCTTGTTTGCGCCTGCAAGATCATGCCTAGTACATCTGCACTTTGACTGGATACTTTGACTGTGGCGGACTTGTGTTATGATTCATAGCCGTTTAAGGTACTTCGTAAACTTTGTGGTCATGGTCAGTGGCAAATGCCAACTTTGTCAAGGCATTGCGCACAAAAGCCGTGCGAGGCCACCGGAACTTTACCTTGTTTATACCTGCAAGGTCATGCCTAGTACATCTGGTCTGAGATTGGACACTCAAACCGTGGCTGACTTGTGTTACGACTCGTAGAAGTTAAAGTCACTTGGTAAATGTTGTGGTCATGGTCAGTGGCACATGCCAAAGTTGTGAAGGCATTGCGGACAGTAGCCACACCAAGCCACCAGTATTCTACCTTGTTTGTACCTGCAAGGTCATGTCTAGTACATCTGCAATGTGATTGGACACTTTGACTGTGGCTGACTCGTGGTATGCTCAAAAGAAGTAAAAGTCACTTGGACATATTTGTGTTCATGGTCAGTGGCACATGCCAACTTTGTCAAGGCATTGTGCACAATAGCCACACCAATGCACCAGTATTCTACCTTGTTTCCACCCGTAAGATCATACCTAGTACATCTGCACTGTGATTGGACACTCTGACCGTGGCTGACTCGTGTTATGATTCGTAGAAGTAAAAGTCACTTGGTAACCTTTGTGTTCATGGTCAGTGGCACATGCCGACTTTGTCAAGGCGTTTCGCACAATAGCCATGCCGAGCCACCAGTAGTCTACCTTGTTTGTACCTGCAAGATCATGCCTAGTACATCTGCACTACGATTGGACACTCTGACCGTGGCTGACTCGTGTTATGATCAATAGAAGTAAAAGTCACTTGGATACATTTGTGGTCGTGGTCAGTGGCACGTGCCAACTTTGTCAAGGCATTGTGTACAATAGCCACACCGAGCCACCAGTATTCTACCTTTTTTGCACCTGCAAGATCATGACTAGTACATCTGCACTATGATTGGACACTCTGACCGTGGCTGACTCGTGTTATGATCAATAGAAGTAATAGTCACTTGGATACATTTGTGGTCATGGTCAGTGGCACATTCCAACTTTGTCAAGGCATTGCACACAGTAGCCGTGCCAAGCCACCGGTTTTTTTCCTTGTTTATACCTGCAAGGTCATGCATATTGGATGTACACTATGATTGGACACTCTGACCGTGGCTGACTCATGTTATGATCAATAGAAGTAACAGTCAAATGGATACATTTGTGGTCATGTTCAGTGGCACATGCAAACTTTGTCAAGGCATTGCGCACAATAGCCACACAAAGCCACCAGTATTCTACCTTGTTTATATCTGCAAGGTCATGCCCAGTATATCCGCACTGTGATTAGACACTCTGACCGTGCCTGAATCGTGATGTGATTCATATCCGTTTAAGGTACTTGGTAAACCTTGTGGTCATGGTCAGTGGCACATGCCAACTTTTTCAAGGTATTGCGCACAATAGCCACACCGAACCACCAGCATTGTACATTGTTTGTACCTGAAAGACCATGCCTAGTACATCTGCACTGTGATTGGACACTCGGACTGTGGCTGACTCGTTTTATGATTCGTAGAAGTAAAAGTCACTTGGTAAACTTTGTGGTCATGGTTAGTGGCACATGCCAACATTGTCAAGGCATTGCACACAATAGCCACACCGAGCCATCGGTATTCTATCTTGTTTGTACATGCACGATCATGCATAGTACATGTGCACTTTGATTGGACACTCTGACCGTGGCTGACTTGTGTTATGATGAATAGAAGTAAATGTCACTTGGATACACTTGTGGTCATGGTCAGTGGCACTTGCCAGCTTTGTCAAGTCATTCCGCACAATAGCCACACCGAGCCACCAGTACTCTACCTTGTTTGCACCTGCAAGATCATGCCTAGTACATCTGCATTGTGATTCGATACTCTGACCGTGGCTGACTCGTGTTATGATTCATAGCCGTTTAAGGTACTTCGTAAACTTTGGGGTCATGGTCAGTGGCACATGCCAACTTTGCTAAGGCATTGCGCACAATAGCCGTGTCAAGCCACCGGATTTTTACCTTGTTTATACCTGCGAGGTCATGCCTAGTACATCTGAATTGTGGTTGGGCACTCAAACCGTGGCTGACTCGTTTTATGCTTCATAGAAGTTAAAGTCACTTGGTAAACGTTGTGGTCATGGTCAGTGGCACATGCCAACTTTGTGAAGGCATTGCGGACAATAGCCACACCGAGCCACCAGAATTATACCTTGTTTGTACCTGCAAGGTCATGTCTAGTACATCTGCAATCTGATTGGACACTCTGACCGTGGCTGACTCGTGTTATGGTCAATAGAAGTAAAATTCACTTGGATACATTTGTAGTCATGGTCAGTGGCACATGCCAACTTGGTCAATGCATTATGTACAATAGCCTCACCGAACCACCAGTATTCTACCTTTTTTGCACCTGCAAGATCATGCCTAGTACATCTGCACTATGTTTCGACACTCTGACCGCGACTGACTCGTGTTATGATCAATAGAAGGAGTAGTCACTTGGATACATTTGTGGTCATGGTTAGTGGCACATGCCAACTTTGTCAAGGCATTGCACACAGTAGCCGTGCCAAGCCACCGGTTTTTTACCTTCATTATACCTGCAAGGTCATGCATATTGGATGTACACTATGATTGGACACTCTGACCGTGGCTGACTCATGTTATGATCAATAGAAGTAACAGTCAATTGGATACATTTGTGGTCATGGTCAGTGGAACATGCAGACGTTGTCAAGGCATTGCGCTCAATAGCCACATCAAGCCACCAGTATTCTACCTTGTTGATATCTGCAAGGTCATGCCCAGTATATCTGCACTGTGATTAGACACTCTGATCGTGCCTGACTCGTAATATGATTCATAGCCGTTTAAGGTACTTGGTAAACTTTGTGGTCATGGTCAGTGGCACATGCCAACTTTGTAAAGGCATTGCGCACAATAGCCTCACCGAGCCACCAGGATTGTATGTTGATTGTACCTTCAAGACCATGCCTAGTACATCTGCACTGTGATTGGACACTCTGACTGTGGCTGACTTGTTTTATGATTTGTAGAAGTGAAAGTCACTTGGTAAAAATTGTGGTCATGGTTAGTGGCACATGCCAACATTGTCAAGGCATTGTACACAGTAGCCACACCGAGCCATCGGTATTCTACCTTGTTTGTACATGCAAGATCACACCTAGTACATGTGCACTGTGATTGGACACTCTGACCGTGGCTGACTTGTGTTATAATGAATAGAGGTAAAAGTCACTTGGATACATTTGGGGTCATGTTCAGTGGCATTTGGCAACGTTTTCAAGGCATTGCTCACAATAGCCACACCGAGCCACCAGTATTCTACCTTGTTTGCACCTGCAAGATCATGCCTAGTACATCTGCACTTGTTGGCGTGAGGGTGAGTGTGCACCCTGGAGGGTCCCTAGCAGTGGCTGGTTCACACCACCAACTGTTTTTGCAGAGACTGAAACTGTGGAGGCAATTGGTTCAAGGATGGCAAAATCTGGTCAGAGAGTGAGGCAATANTGCACAAGCACCACATCACCCTTTGCAACAAGGTCTCGTGCAAAGTGATGCCGGATCTCTATGTGCTTGGTCCTCCGGTGTAGCACAGGGTTCTTGGTCAGGCTGATGGCACTCATGTTGTCAACATTGAGTGTCGTTGGCTTCTTTTGCGGCACCCCAATCTCCTTGAGCAATCGCCGCAGCCATAGTGCCTCCTTTGCGGCTTCTGCAAGCGCAATATACTCCGCCTCAGTGCTGGATAGAGCCACACTGTCCTGCTGCCGGCTTGCCCAAGACACCGCTGCACCACCAAGCACAAAAACATAGCCTGATGTTGACTTGCAGTCATCAACGTCACCTGCCCAGTCAGCATCAGAGTAGCCAACCAACTCGAGGGAGTCAGTCCGCGCTCCCCCTCCAAACACAAGTCGCGAATGTGTCGTTGCCTTCAAGTAGCGGAGGATTCTCTTCACCGCTTGCCAATGTAGCGGCCNAGCGTGAAATCAAGCTGGCTTTGAACCCCTTAGAGGCGTGGGCCCATAACCCTTTGTTGGCCTGAGGGTGAGTGTGCACCCTGGAGGGTCCCTAGCAGTGGCTGGTTCACACCACCAACTGTTTTTGCAGAGACTGAAACTGTGGAGGCAATTGGTTCAAGGATGGCAAAATCTGGTCAGAGAGTGAGGCAATAATTTTGGCCTCAATTGACTGGGAATTAACACTTGATCAAGGCTCACAAGCAGTGGCATTTTATAGCCACTGATCTAAGCCTTCCAGAACACCAAAGCATGCCAGATTTGGAGCTTCCTAGCAGATTCTATGGCTTCTAGAGTGCTCCTTGATAGGCTGTCCTTTTCCCACCTAGGAAGGCATCCCTTCCCTCCTCTAGAAGCTTCTGCCCCTTCCTAGATTCCTCAGCTTGCTTCTAGTAGGAGGGAAGGTGTCCAGAAGACCAAGACACCTCTAGATGCCTTGTAGGACAAGTCACCCCTTCTNGTCATCAACGTCACCTGCCCAGTCAGCATCAGAGTAGCCAACCAACTCGAGGGAGTCAGTCCGCGCTCCCCCTCCAAACACAAGTCGCGAATGTGTCGTTGCCTTCAAGTAGCGGAGGATTCTCTTCACCGCTTGCCAATGTAGCGGCCTCGGATCAGCAACATAGCGGCTCACTTGTCCTTGAGCAAAGGCAAGGTCAGGCCGCGTCGCCACCATGGCATACATTATGCTGCCAACTGCGGACTGGTATGGTACTCCAGCCACCTCCGCCTTCTCGTCCTCCGTGCTCGGGCCCATGCTCAAGCTCAGCTCACATGTCGTTGTCATAGGTGTGCCGATGGGGTTGCACTTCTTCATGTTGTAGCGGCGGAGCACCTCCTGCACATATTTTTCTTGACCCATCTCCAGCGTGTGTGCTTTGCGGTCCCTCTTGATGGCGATGCCAAGGTAGTACTTAAGCTCGCCCATGTCTGTCATCTTGAACCGGCCGCCAAGTTGTTGCTTCAGGCTCTTGAGCTCCCCCTCATCCAAAGACACAAGGATGAGGTCATCCACGTAGAGGACGACAATTTGGTGGAGTCCTGGCTGATTACGCACGTACACACTGTGATCGGCCTCGCAGCGCTTGAAGCCAAGCTCACCCATGAAACTATCCATCTTGAGGTACCACATGAGCGGAGCTTGCTTCAGTCCATAGAGTGCCCTGCGAAGCCGGCACACCTTCCCTTGCGGCGCATCCACCCCCTCTGGCACCTCCATGTATACTTCCTTGTCCAGGTCGCCATTGAGGAACGCGGTTTTCACGTCCATTTGGTGGATTTCGTAGTCGCGTGCCGCTGCCACCGAGAGGATAGTACGGACGGAGGCAAACTTAGCAACTGGTGCAAAGGTCTCGTCGTAGTGCTCCCCTTTTCTCTGGGCATATCCTTTCGCCACCAGCCGCGCCTTGTACCGCTCCACCTTCCCCTCCTTTGTGAGCTTCTT